>PVIR01018490.1:0-33311 GCA_004026965.1 Petromus typicus | reverse complement strand
AATCCACCTGACACATAGACCCCAATAAGTTTACAAGCTGATATTTTAGAAACTGGAACCAGGTGGTACCAGCATTCTGTAGACTTTGCACAATAATAAGAGGACAAAAAATAATGAAACGAGCTTTCTTGTCAAACAAAAATACACATAGCACAGGATACCTGGTCATATTCAAGTGAATATATTTTCCAAAGCTCCCCAAATCTACACTGTACCATACTAAATATAGTGAATAAGAAGTTACTTGCATTTCTTACATTACAGTTATCTTTTGTTGCACAATAAACCATCAAAAATTTGGGTGATTTAAAATACAAATTATCTCATTTGTTCAAAATTCTGCAGGCCAGTCATTTGACCTGGGTTCTAAAGGATAGTCTTCTGCTCATCTTTTCTGGGTCAGTCATCAAAGGATTCAACTGGGGACAGATACTCAAAACTGGATTCAGTCTCCCCACTGGCACTTGGCACTAGTGGTTGATTCAGGGACATTAGCTAGAAAGGTTCATCCTGGTCCACGTGATATCCATGCTATAGAAAATTCCTCAAGCCTTTTTTTGCATATTTTTCCCAGAAAAGTCCAAATCAATGAGAACAGAAGCTATGAAGTCTTTTGTGACCCAGACTCAGGAACTATGTATCATTTCTTCTATGTCACGTGGCTAGCTTGGAGTTTATGTCAGAGGAGACCATACAAGTGCATAATGCCACTTTATGGCAAATAGCCTACAACAGAAAACACCTGCAGGAGGCATTGCTTCTCTGTTCTACACATCATTTCTTGACTGTTTCCATGAAATAGGCACCATCTTTAGTTATAGCCACTCAAGAACATGAGGTCCCCTTAGCTCCGAAATGAGAAGACAGTAAGAGCTACAAGCTGGGAGTTAGAAGTGAAGACATGGATTAAGGCCACTAGGTTTCAGATGGAATCAACACAGATTTAATCAGGAGCATATGGGTCTGTAATTAAAAGAACATATTCTAGAAAGATATAAACTTGAGAGCCAGTGTCAGTGATGTTTGAAGACACAGGACTAGCATATTCCCTGAGAGCATGAGTATATGCAGGGAAGTGGCCACAGATGGAGCCCAGAGAAATCCTGCAGTCAGGCATCAAAGAAGAAGTTCACCAGGGGACAGAGGAACAGTCGCTTGTGATTGTGGGCTGCAGGGGAGCATAGTATTCTGTAAGCAAAAGGACAGAAAATATATATAGAGAAAAAGCAATCCACTTTGTCAAAGCCCATTTTCAAGTCAAATAAAGATGACTTATAAATGACACAACAACAAGACATTTTTAAGTGATAGAAGTTTGTCTCTAGATTTAGATGATTTTTGCCTTGGGATGACTTTTTTGATATGGCATCAAACACAACCAATGACAAAAAATAACCATGTGCACTTTATTAACTTGAAAAACTTCTATTTAGCATGAGACACTGTTTTAAGAATCAAAATATGAGCCACAGACTGTGAGAGAAGACACACAAAATATGTTTGTATAAGAGGTTTGTGTCCAAAATATACAAAGAATGCCTAAGATGTAAACCGACTCTAACAAAAACTGAAGCAAAAAAAATAGACAAAAGTCTGAATCTTTATAGCATCGAAGAACATATACAGATGGTAGAAAGCATATAGAAAGATGCTACGTATAATTTAAACATTGAGAACTGCAAATTAGAACGGTAATGAGATACCACTACACACCCATTATAGCAGCTAAAATTCAAAAAATGAGCAACCTCATCCCTTGCTGTGAGAACGACACTGATAGGGTCACTTTGGAAGACCATCTGGCAGATTTTCAAAACTTTCCACATAGTTTTACCACAGTCTAGAAATTATACTCATAGGTATTTACCAACTGACTAGGACACTTATGATAATATAAAAATCTGTCTATGAATTTTTATAGCAGATTTATTCAGTGATTAAAAATTTGAAGTGACCAAGACATTCTTCAATAACTAAATGGCTAGCAAATTGGTATATCTATGTAAGGGGAAGTCATTAAACAACAGAAAGAAATGAGATATTTAGCCATGAAAGTCATGGACAAGTCTTAATTACATATCAGTGAGACAGTCCTGAAGGTGTTGCCTAGTGTGTTGTTCCAACTTAGGATGTTGTACAAGAGGAAAAGTGATGATGTAACCAGAACTCCAGAGATGGCCAAGATGGGAGGAGAGAGGAAGGTTGTATAGGCAGAGCACAGGAAGACTTTTAGAGAAGCAAAATATTGTATACAATGCTAAAGTGAGATACATTCCATAGGGTATTTGTCAAAATAGAGAATATAGCCTTCATGCATACAAATTTTTAATCATTAGGGATAGAAATCCAGACTGTGGCAAAAGAGACTGTCTTACAAATGTATATGAAACAACCTCACTGAAAGTGGTGAGGATAAAAAGTGTGACCTAATTAAGTCTGGAAGTGAGTGGAGTCTGAAAACAAAGGTAAAAGGAGGTGTCCATAAAGCTGGTTGATGAAGTTCCTCCGCAGGGGAAGGATGAACAGAGCTGATGCCTCCATACACATGGAATAGAGAAATTGATAAATTAAAGAAGGAGAGAGACAGAGCCGGTTCCTCCCTGCAGGGCTGGGCATCTACTCAGAGGTCAGGGAGAGACATGAGGGATCCAAGTGGCCATGGCTTAGAGTCGGGAATCAGCACAGATGCGTGGCTAGTTCAGTTTCAACACAGATGGCTCTAGCAAGTGATAAATGCATGTGTGTCCTTGTTCTCCCTGTTGAAAGGCCCCAGAGACAGGATACCCAGTTGCAATGAGTACACTGAGCATCCAGATCTTGATCTCTCACATGGCCCTCCAACAAGAAAACCAGAGCTCCTCAAACAGAGCAGACTCTGGGACAAGGAGAGGAACATCCTTACAGTACTGGAAAGTAAGGAAATCTTCAGAAGTAGACAAACAGCAAAACAGAAAAGGTCCAGAATGCTGGTAATGTGCCAGAAAATGGATTAATAAATTTAATAGATTATTTTGTTTTAGCAAAGCATTTACTGTTGAATTTTAGATATATGTAATGATGATATTCATCATAGGAAATGTGTGCCTGTGCATAATAGTTCTTGCTTTCTCTTTTCCCCATTCCCCCACTTCTTGCTTAATATCTTGAAACTGGTGGTAGACCAGGGACCAACATTGTACAGAGCTAAATATAAATACATACTCACACACGCAAACACACATTTACACGTGCACACACCCATGCACATGCACACACGAGTGCATGAACACACACAGATAAGCAGGAAATCCAAGTAAGACCTGTGAACTATTGTAATACCACAGTATAATGTTACCTTAAAGAGTAAAGAGTCTGCTTATTATTTCTTAAACTCTATATGAATCTATAATTTAAAATTGCATCTTAAATACTCCCTTTTCTCAGCTGTAGTGATCCACAGAGCCTGGGGCTGGTCAGAAACATACAGAAATGGTCTGGCCAGTGCTTCTCCACCATGAAAGACCTAGAGAACCTGCCGTGACTGGGCCCCTAGGAACCCTGAAGAGCTCACCACCCACTACTCTGGGCCTGCTCATGTGATATTGCCATAGCTTTTCTCAAATTGCTTGATTTTATATCTTTCTCTATGCTCGGGAATTAGCTCAGGCTCAACTTATTATTCCCTCTTCCTCAATAAGTATTTTAATACAGGTCAGTGTTATGGCTTAGCGGCTGGAGCAGCATCTCACCTGCTCACTTTCACACTTAGAAGTGGGAGAGAGAGAGGAGAAAAATGCAACTGCCTTTACTGCCAGTTCTTCACCCAGTATAAAACAGCATGGGCCTGTCCCAGTGTGTTGTGTCTCAGCAATACAAAAGCGACAACAGCATCACATATATAATTTTTTAAGAGAATTAAAGAACGCTGGTTATTCATTAGCTTCTCAGGCTGCTGCGTCCTCTCTGGGATGGAAAGACTTGCTCATTTTAGAGACTACAATTTAACTATCCTGAAACCCCAGGATGCCTCGTCCTCTCTCCTGACCGTACTCTGCTCACTTCTACTCTGCAGAAGTGAATTTGCTCCCTTTTGAAAGTGGCCTCCAGCTCTAGTGCCCGATGCTTCTTGTCTGCAGTCACAAATCCCCACTCTCTCCCTTGCCAGCCTAACCCAGTGCACCCCACAGAAAAGCTCATCGAGCTCTGCAGAACAAACAACACGTCAGCTGCTAGAAACTCCCTGAATCTCTGGCAGTCTGGGAGAGCTGGCACCAACTTTTCAGCCTTCTCACCATGTACAACATTTACTCTCCTTATATTTAGATATTTAATTTCTCTTAGCAATGCTTTATAGTTGTCAGGGTGTAAGCCTAGCATTTTCCAATTCACCTCCAATTTTTCAAATTCATCTCATCTGTTTGTTATTCAAAGATATTTTATTTCACCCTCTCGTTGTTCTTTGCTATTCTGTAGTGATGCAATTGAGTTTTGCACATTCATCTGGTATCCTGCCAACTGGTGCAGCCCAGGTATTAATTCTAGGGCTCGCTCGAATTATTTTACTTTAATTAAAGGTAGCTCTACCTCCTCTCCAATCCAGGTGACCTTTATTTGTTTTCTTGGCTTACTGATCTCATTAGAACTAGCTAGATCCAGCGAACTTTTGCCTGTGACCCAGTCAGGTATTGCCGTCCAAGGAGAGAGCTGGGACATGAAGAGTCAAGGACTGTGTCCCTGAACGCTTCCTGTGGGGAGCCGGGACCTCTCAAGGACCCTGTACAGTGCTGGTGCCCGTGGACAGACGATGCTTAAAGCCAGCTACCTGGCCTAACCCGGTCTAGTGCGGAGAGTCACTGGGGCTCTGAGTTCAGTTCAAAGATCAAGCTGGGGTCAAAGTAGCCCTGTTACCAGAAGACTCTAACTCATGGTTTTACTGGATAACAATGACAACTGACTGAGTAATGAAGCCCCTCCTTTAACATCAACTTTATGTGGAGGTTGCTTTATGCAATTATTTCATCCTGTTTTTCCAGCCCAGGCCACAGAATTTTCCACATAACAGACCAGACCACCTGCCTGGCTGGATCAAGAAGCAGCCCTACCCTGCAGAGCGACCTGTCCACTGCTCCTGTCACCAGCTGGGGCCGACTGACAGTCATACCCGGAAGCTCCAGAGCTTCCACCCAGCCCGGTGCACAGAAGCGCATCCTAACCTCTAACCCCGGGCTTTCCAGCCTCCTTGAACATGGACCTGTTCAGAGCTCAGACTCCCTCTGCCCCGGGTGCCCTGTAAGGCCAAAATGGGCCACTGCTGTCCAGGCGAGTCGCTCAGCCCTGGGTGCTCCACGCAAAGTGCACATGGCCTTAGGACATGGGTTTTCCAGCCGCCCTGCTGACCAAAGGCAGCGCAGGCAGGTGAGGGGCCAGTGCCTTGTGATAAAAAAAAGGTTCATTTTTCTGTGAGGCTGTGATTCCCCTGAGGACAGTTCCCTGCTGTGGAGCCAGGACAGCGGTAAGAAGCGAAGACCCTCTCCCTCCCCACACAAGGCCTCTGCTCTGGAAAATACACGTGGTCACTCTAGACTTGGGTGGCAGTAAGTCCCGCCTCACTGGAGACCCCGTGGGGACACTTAATCCGCGTGTCCGCCCCTAGTGCGACTCCGGGCTCTCGATTCCCGACCCGCACTCTCTCCACAGACCCAGTGCAGTCTTAGCCTCAGCTGACGGCCTGGAGGGGACCAGTGCCTGGGGCCCCATCTCTCTAAACCGAAGACTCACTCCAGACACCCAAACGCCATCCACTGGAGACAAGAATGGAAGTCCCAGCGGAACCACCTCATGGCTGTGAAATGAACACATAAACCCCTCGTGTTTCTTCCTGTCCACACCCACACATTATCTCCTGTGGCTGTCCACAGCACTGCAGCTGTATCATCCTTGATAGAGACTAAGCTACTCCAAGAGTCTCCAAAGGAGTGTGAATACTAATATTGACTATCTTTCTTCCTTTCCTATTAGAAATACACAGTTTATCCTCCTCTCCGGATACATAGGAAGCTACGGTCTTTAGATGTTAAACAAACTGCCCAATGTGAGTGTCAGTATTTCCATCTGTAAAGTGGGTCTAGCAGTACTGCTGAGCGGGTGGGGTGCCTACTCTGTAGGCAGCACACAGGTGGCAGGCAGGTGCTCAGAATCCTATTTTACTACTTCCTGTGGTCCTCCCAGTCGAGCAGAGCAGCATGCCTTTCTCCAGGCTATATGGCAGCTCCTGACTCCTACGGGAGCTCTGGAGCTCTGTCAGGTGTTAGGGGATGTCAGGAAGAGGGATGGGTTACACTGTGTGGTATGGAAGTCTTCCAGCCCTACGTTTTCCCTGAAGTGACAGGACCGTTTATTATTGGAGCTTTGCATCATATAAACATAACATATATTCACCCAATGAATGCCCATGTGAGTCAGAGCTGCTCCTTTACCCAGCATTCCTCTTCTCAGATACTCTCATCATAAGATTAAAGTTCTTCCAGGAGTGTCGGTCATGTCCAACCCACAACACTTGACCACCTCCACATCTGGGACCATCACGTGGCCTCAGGGATAAGTGCATTCACCCTAGTGAAGAAAGCTCCACTGCCTTTGTTTCAAAACCTCAAACCAAAAAACCCTTCAGGGCCAGGGATTTAGCTCAGTGGTTGCAACGCCTGCCTTGCAAGCACAAAGGCCCAGTTTGATCCCCAGTAACCACATACAGCACTAGGCATGGAGACTCATGCCCACCAGCAATCAGAACAACATACCACAGTGCCAGGCATGGTGGATCATGCCTGTAATCCCAGCACTCGGAAAGCAGAGGCAGGAGGATTGCTATGAGTTCCAGACTTCCCTGGGCTACACAGTGAGTTCAGGGGCATCCGGAACTACAAAGTGAGACCCTGTCTCAAAAAAAAAGAAAAACCTTCAACAAAATTATTTCTACTTCCTCACCATCCATATATGGACATATATGGATATATACATAATATTCATTTTAAGTAGGTTCAACAATCTCATTGCTTAACTAAGTTTTTTAGTAAAGTCAGACCGAAGTGGTGATATGACATAGCATTTTACTGTAGATTACTTTCCTTCTGTTTCTTTCTCTCTTTTTAATGGATATCAAGATAAATTTTAATGTTTTTATCCTTACATGTTGGTAGTACATAATTATTATATTCCTTGTGGGGAGTTAGTACATATATTGGGCATTTCTCAATTATTTTTAAACTCCCTGCTCCTTTCCCCTCGCCACATTTTTTTCACTATACTTATTACAGTCAAGGCCCTGTTGAACTTTTAAAACATTATTTGTGCAGGTAAGTGACACTATCTATAAATTTCCTTCCAGGAAATGAAATGTTAATGACATATTTTGTACCAAGGGATAATGGTTCAGATTGTGGGCAGAAGTCCCATTCTGTGTAAGATGCTCCGTTAGCAACCACAGGGTAGGGCAGGCTGCGATCCCAATCAGCCAGCGTGGGCTGAGGAGCCTGCATGAGTGATACACATTAAACGTCAGGCCACATCAGAAGGCTGAGTCAGTGGGAGTTTCCCGCCTTGGCCCAGGACTGTGAAATCACTTCACCACCACACGTCAGCTCTCATGCAGAAGGGAGGCCATTCTGCAGCTAGGGAAACCCACACTTGAGACCACATAAGGAAGTATGTCCACCCCGGGGACCACAACATACGCAGCAACTGTCTCGATGGACCCCACCCTTCCTGCTCAGTGGGGCTCAAGAAGACAGAAATAAGGACGGCCAATCACATGTGCACGTGACTGTCAGGGCAGAGGTGACTCCAGGGGGCCTGAGGCCACTGAAGGCTGTACAGTCTGAGCAGGGCTGCCTGCCCTCGGGGAGCCCTGAAATCCCTCCAGGCTCCCCTCAATCCCACTACTGAGGGACAGGCAGACATCATTTCCCAGGGAGAAGCGCCCAGGTGTAAGGCCTCCTGAGCCAGGACACTCCAGCCATCCTAGAAGGAAGCTGCCTAAAACACTCTACCAACCTTCCCATCCACAGATGGAGCTGGGCTGGCCCTGCATCTGCCAGAATTCCCTGCTTGGGTCTTGCTCTGGGAGGTCTCACCAGGTAGTTTATGCTGTAAGTGTGCTGAGAGTTTGCACAGGCTGCCAGGTGCTAGAAACAGATGGTGAGCAAGACAGACATGGCACCTGCTCCCACTCCAACCAGTGTGAGAGAGGAGGCACCAGGTGGAGAAGAGGGCACATGGACGGTGTGTAGTCATAGCAGAAGATCAGCGCTCTTCTGGTTAGAATAGGTAGGGAAAGGATATCAACAAAGATTTCTTTGGGAAGCAGTGCTGAGCTAAGTGTTGAAAGTTAGGTAGGATTTAACTGAGAAATGGAAAGGGATCCAGTGGTGGAGGGCAACTCAAAAGGTATAGCATTATGAGCAAAGGCCCTGTGGTGGCTAGGACAACATCAGGCTCAGTTGTCCTGCAGGCCAATGTGGAGGAATGAGGAATGTGGGACAGAAGAAAGGGTGGCAGAAGGATATATACACTGAACAAATTTTGTCATCAAAGGCTTTATCTTAAGAGTGATGGAAAGTCATGCCAGAAGGTTACAACAGGAGAAATGTTGGCAGTTTCATGTTTTAAAGCAATTACGCCCTTTGCCATGCTGAGCAACTCATAGGTTTGAGGACTTAAAACTGCTCCCAGTTCCGGTGGATCACCACTACTCACTGTGTGACTTGGGCAACTGAAATAACTTCTCTAAGCCTCAAGGTCCCACCCTCGAAGATGGACCTACCTCTGAGGACCTACCCCACACTGTGCCTGGTTCAGTAGCCATGCTCAATGAACTATACCCCGTTACTCTCTGCCACAGTGAGTGCTGGTACTTGGTGTAACTAGCCCAACCATGCAGTTGAAGCTCAGAGAAGTCGGGGAATTGGCTGAAGGTCACCAGCTTGCTAGTGGCCAACCTCAGCAAAGGCTCTTGTCACCACTGCCCAGAGCTGCACCCACAGGTGCCCTTGTGTGACAAATGCATCAGCTGTTGCCCAGGCACAGGCCATGCAGCACGCTTCAGGCGGGATGGAGAAGTACCTGGGGGCTGGCTCCCCGGGCCCTTCCCACCTGGCCTTCCAAGGCAGGCCCAGCGTATCAGAGAAACCAGAGGCGAGTTCTTGGTCTCCCTCCAGCCCCACTGCACCCCCATAGCCGTATTAGGCTGTGCCAGGCCTGGGCCATAGCACCCCACAGAGCCCTGCCACCTTCTTTTATGGCACAGGCCTCAGAGAGTGTGACCATAATTCTACTTCTTAGCACAAACAGCAGTTGCTACAACCTCTCCACGATCGCTGCAGGTGGGCATCATGGAGTGCCTTCCGCACCAATGTCGTTCTTGTGGAGCCCCGGAGAGTCACGTCATTGTCCTCACTTACAGATGGAGAGCCTGAGCCCCACACCCACACACACACGGCTACTAAGTGACAGCATTTGGACCCAAAGGCAGGCAGTCTAGACCCAGAGGTGCAATTTTTTTTTCTAAATAATTTCAAATTGAGACAAAAAGTACAAGAGCATTATGAAGAACCTGCCCACACCAGTGGTTGGCATTGCCCCTGCTTTTCCATTCTCTGTCCTTCTCAAAGCCATGTGAACCTTTTAGAATATGTGCCCCCTGTCCCTCTGAGTCCTAAAAAAGTTATTTATCTGCACAAACTGTTATCTATTGGATACAATGATCGATCTTCTATTGTATGAAGCTGATTAAATTTTCCCTGATATTTTCTCCCCTGATTACCTTTTTTGTCCAAAATTCATGCTTCCTTTAATATGGATGATGTCTTGGCCTTTCTTTGTTTTTTGTGACATTGACACTGTAAGCATGCAGAGCTTTTTCCTTTTATCAGAACCTCTTGAACTTGAGCTGTTTTGCTTTTTTCTTCATAATTAGATCCAGTCATTTTTTTTTGTCTGGGGTCCCCAGAAGCAACGTGCTCCTGTTTAGTCACATCAGGAGCCACATAATACAGACTTGCCCCATTTTGCAGATAATGCTTTTGATCACCTGGTTAGGGTGACATGTGCCAGGTTTCTCCACAACAAAGTCACTATTTTTCCTCTGCAGTTAGCGCATCCTTTGGAGGAGTCTCAGATTGTTCCCCCAGCCTCAGCCCCTCCACTCTTACCGGTGCGAAGGGGCTGTGGGGAGTCCCACCGCGGCCCTTCTTTCTGCACTCGTGGTCCGACTTCCTTCTCCCCATGTGTGCAGGTACTCACCACTGAGACTCACAAGTGCTTCTCCCATGTGCTCCTATCCATCACCACCGTCACTTGTGGGCCCTCCTCCTATTCCATGGCAGTACTCCCCGACCTCTGCCCCGGGACAGGAGCAGCTCCCTGCACATGTGGCAGAACAAGGGCTCCTGGGGTACCAGCCCGACAGAGTCACTTTGCTCAGCTCTTCACTTCAGTGTCACTTAAGGGGCATCTTCCTTGACAGCTCAGTTCAAGGTGCAGTTCCGGCCTGGCCCTTGTACCATGGTTTTATTTTTTCTTCGTAACACTTGTCTCTTCCTGACTGGGTACAGGTTGTTCCAATTTGTATTGCCCAATGTCTGTTTCTTCTCCACAATATGTGGATCTGTGCAGGTGTCTGTCTACCTCCGTATTGCTCAATCCTATAGCAAGATCTTGTAGGCGGTAGCCAAGCACCAAATGGGTGTTGAATGACTGAATATTCTCCACGTGACATGTCCTGGTCAGTCTCAGACCGGACCTTCAGGGGACAAATGGGGACATGCAGCAGAGTTCTCTCTGAAGGTAAGATATAGTACACCTCACTAACAAAGCTGAATCACATTCGGCCACTCCATCTCCTTCACACACTCCCCACACCTTATTTGATTGGCCTGTGTTGTTCCCCCTCCAGGACGTCCTCCTCCCCAGCAGCCTTCTGCTCACTGTCTCACTTGCAAAACCAGACTGGAGCTCCAGCCTCAAGAACACCGGATGTACAGGCCTTGCCCTTCCAGCCCACAGCCTCTTAAAATCCTGGGTAATACTTCTGTCTCCCTTCCGAAACTGAGTGCGCCACACCAGGACCTGTTTCATAGCCATGAGGCCTATTGAAAATACATCCAAGCCCAACACCTTACAAGTTCTGTCTAGTACCCCAGGTCTCTAGTTCTGACCACCTACAGAACCCCACAGCTGTGGACTTGCCTCACTTCTTATCTCGCTGACCTCAGGCCCTTCCATCCTTCACATAGTGTCTTCGACTGACTTTGGACAAAGCTAAAAACTTGTTTTCTGGAAGTCTTTCCACATCACTATGTGATCCTTTATAATTCACCTGGTAATGATCACACCTGCGAAGGGCTTTGCTTATGACAGCAGCATACTTACTCCTGAGAGAAGTAATAAACATCCTCACGTCTGCTCCTTTGTCCTTGGGTAATTGTTAGGTTAAAAACAAGCATGGAACAGATAACATTATTTTTTTAAAAAAATATTAAGATCTGAAATTTGTATCCATTTATCCATTCACTCACTCATTAAACATATGTAAAACATCTATTCATTACTTGCAGTGATAATGACATGAGAAATACAAAGAATCAGTCATGAATTCTGCAGTCAGGTAGCTGATTGTCTGGAAAAATAAAGTATGTAAAAATAACATAAGGGCAATAATGGTGGGAGATAAGTAAATGGTGCAAAGTAGAAGTGAAGCGCTGTGAAGAGACTGTCACATTGAGATCTGTTCATTAACAAGTTTGGAAAAGTGGCCAGCAGAGGAAACATGGGTGCCAGTCAAAGGAAACACTGAGTATTTGTTTTCTTAGTGGTGCTGGAAATTTAAGGCAAGGCCTTCGTACTGCCACACCCCCAACCTTTTCTTATTTTAACCCTGAGAGTTTATTGTAACTGATACAGAGTGAGAGAGAGGCTGAAGGTGTCCAAAGTTACCCATTTGCCCACTGACTTTCCTTGACACAATGGCACAAGCTTTCTTGTCCCTTCCCCTCACTCATACCACCCACTCCCCTGCAGCTCAGCACCAGCCATGACTGAGGCAGGATAGCCGAGCTCCATATTGTCTGGGAGATGGAATGAGAAGGAGGTGTTTGAAAATACGACCTCTCCCTACATATTCTAACACCTCTCCTTTCTGAAGCAGTCTCAGAAGTAAAACTTCCACATTTTTTAATTTCTAAAATAAACACTGTCACGTTGCTCCCCAGAGATGAAACATTTCTGCTACCTGGGTGCACCTTTGGGGAGTGAAATACCAAAAACAACTTTACACTATGTACATTATAGATACACTTTTCATTTCTGGGCCAACACATATATAAACACGTGTCCTTCCTTGCAAGGCAAGAATCATTATATACCCTTAAAAATAGCAGTAAGTCACAAGATCATTTTTAAATTAGTAAATAAAGAGCAGGTATACTACATTAACAGGTATACTACAGGTATACAGGTATAATACATTAACTACACAAATAAATAAAACATTAGAATAACAAAAGTAGTAGGGAAAACATGCACTGATCATTTTATTCTCTTTCTGATTAGACATAGTTTCTTAACATCACCTGCATTTTCAGTAAGTAATATTGCTTCCACACTGTTTATGCATTTTCCCACCTTGGCCTCCTTTGCTCAGCTCAGCACACCGGGGTTAAGGTGAATTCTTCCACACCTTTGTTTACTTGCTTGGTTCTGTTAAATAACTCACAGCTTGATGCAGGTATTTCCAGGGGCTGCAGAGCAGAGCTGAGTGCTAGGGAAGCTGTGGACCCAGAAGTGCCAACGCTGCCTCTAATTAAAGTTCCTGCCCAGCACAGACCCCCACGGCCAGCCAGAGACTGGCCCGCCATGTACAGGAGCAAAGGCAGCTCTACAAGCTGCAGCGCCGGCTCCCCTCACCCCATACCCCTGTCTGTGCTTCCTCTTGTAGCTTATACATGAGATAATTTATGGGAAACTATGTTAACAGCAAAGGCTGTTCAAAATTAATAAATAAAGAAATACAGTGCAGGCCTCCACTCTCCCTGGTTAGATGTACAAAACAGAGAGAGTGATAAGGAACTGTAGGGTGCACTTTGTACATCTTGTTTAAACCAACAATCGTGTACCAGGCTACCACTTCTGCCCAACTGCTGGGTGCCCTCTCCCGGACACTTGCAGCTGTGCAGTTGACAATCGCCTTCCGTTGCACCAGACACCACCTGCTGGTGGACACCAAGTCCTGTCCTGGGTATGGAAGTACACATTCTCTCCTCTCCTCAGAGAACTCAGCTCGTTCTGAAAGACAGGAAGGTACAGAGGAGGCCTTGAAAGCCCAGCCAGCTCCTTCCCACAAGCATGTAAAAACGAGGAAGAGGGGCATTCTGAGCCAAAGGGAAGAACAGTGAAGGCCCAGGGCTGAAAAATGGGCTCCAGGGAGAATGTAAGGAGCACTCACGTTGGTGTCCTCAGAGTTCAAAACAGCAAAGACAGGAGCTGAACATAGAGCTGTGACTGAAGAGGGAGATTGGGGCCAGGTCACAGACAGCTGTCTCTCTGGACTCAAGACCAGCAGGACCAGTACAGCCACTGTGGCCATTTGCAGGGCCTGGCTCAGAGGCCTGCGGCACCAACCAGGTGATTGAGGCATGGGTCCCTGAACAAAAAATCAGCAGGCCAGGGCCGGGGAGTTAGCTCAGTGGTTCCGGCACCTGTCTTGCAGGTGCAAGGACCTGGGTTCGATTCCCCGGTAACCACATAACAATACTGGGCGTGGAGACTCACACCAGCAGCAATCAGCACCACATACCACAGTGCCAGGTGTGGTGGTTCACACTTGTCATCCCAGCACTCAGGAGGCAGAGGCAGAAGGATTGCTGTGATGTGAGTTGGAGGCTGAGCTCAGGGCCATCCTGAACCACGAAGCGAGACCCTGTCTCAAAAAACCTAAAAAAAAAAAAAAAATTCAGCAGGCCAGCTAACACATCTGTCCTCCCTCTGTGTGGCCAGAACTCAGTCTAATCAGGCATCTGACTTGCAGCAGCACAACTGAAAGCTTCTTTGTTCAACCAGCTCCCCGATGGCCATGTTACAAACCTAAAGCTCTGAAAAGGAAGCTGACCTGAAGGGACAGAGAATGAAGAAGACAAGTCTCCTTAAGGAAGGACCTGGTTGCTATTCCTACCCAAAACTTACTATGCTATTTCCTCTCTCTCAGACTAGCCCAAAGGAGCCTGTGGCATTTGCCAGGGTGACTGTGCAATGAGGGAGAGAAGCCTGCCTTCTGCAGACTACTGGATCCGGCTCTGAACAGACACCAGCTCTAGAGGACCCCACATCACTATGATATACAGCGGTCGAGTGACCAGTGGAGAGTTAGCTCAGGTTCATCTCCCAAGGGGTCCTGTGGGTTCCAGCCCCATCGTGTGAGGATTGCCCTCATTTTGGAAAGTGTAATTCTGAGCAGATATATGCATTCTGTAGCTTGCAGCTTCCTCATATCAGTTCTTGGACCTGTGGAGAGAAGGATACTGTGATGAGAGGGCTGAATGGAAACCACTGCAGCTGCCTTTCTTTACCAAATAAAAAAAGGACAGTCATTTCAGATTGCAGAAAGAAGGGATGTGCAGGGCTAATGATTCCCACCACATGTCCACTAAGCTCGCCCATCTGATCTGTGCGTAAGACAGATGGATCTTGGAGAATGGTGTTGGGTGAACACAAGTTTTATCAGTGGTGCCTCCAAGGATAGCTGTTATTCTAGAAGTGGTTTCACTGCCTAAATTAATACATCCCCTGGTGCCTACCACACAGCTATTGATCTGGTGAATGCTTTTTCCCTTCCTTATCTGTTTGTGTTCAGCTGACAAGGCTAGCAGTACACCTTCACGGTCCTACCTGAGGATACGTTCACTCCAGCTTTATCTCAGAGCCTCACCTCTCTACTCCAAAACACTGCACTGAAGGCATTATGCTGGTTGGACCTCTGATCAAGAAGCAGCTACCTGTACAGACACATGGGTAAAAAACTTCTGTGATGGCAGGTAAGAAATAAATCCTACACAAATCTTCCACTTCAGTGAAACTTTTGCTGGTATCCAGTGGTCTAGGGTGTATTGAGAAAACTCTCCTAATGTGAAGTTCACGTTGCTGGGTCTAGTCCCTCCTGCAAATAAATATAAGGTGCAACACCTGGGACACTGTAAAGGACTCAGATTTCAGAAGCAAAGTGCTCCTCTTTTGGCCATGCTACTCGGCCTATTCACTGAGCTCTCAAAGCTGCTCACTCTGAGTGAAACCCAGAGCAAGGGGAAGGTTGGCTACATATCCCATCCTGACCTGAGTGCTGTCAACACAGCAAGCTCCAACACTGGGTGAGCAGAAGAGATTCATCCCTGCACCTCGTGCCACACCTCCCACCTCACCTGACCTCAGGCCCGCTCAAAGCCACACCTTCCCCACCTTGAGTGGAAACAAGTGCAGTTTTAAATCCTTCCTAATGCCAAAGGGCAAACACCAGAGGCACCTTACTTTGCTCTAATTCTAATGTCCTACACGAAAGCTATCAGGTCAGGATCTTGGCAATCTATGACTTCCTGCCCATCATGGAGACTTCTAGGGAGGGCAGCTATGCAAAAGCCACAGCTGAGCTGCAGCAGCCCAGATTCAGGCTGAGCAAGTTTCCCTGGCTGACGATCACATGTGGGGACACAGGGACCTGAGGGCCCTGTTAATGACACATTAATATGGTGCGGTTGAAATGCTTGAGCTCCTGGGAGTTTGCCCTATCCTACGTGGCACTCCTTGCATAGCTGATTTAGTGCTGTGGCTGGAAGGCTTTCAGAATGATATATTAATTTATTGGCATTTAGATTTATGGGCTTCAAGACATGCTAGCCGAATATAATTAAAATTAGCCAACCTGACCCTTGCTGTCCTCGAGCCTGTAAGACAAATCCAGAGCATTTATATTTCTCTGCAAATTTAGGAGTGCTTTGGAACCCACCCAGTTCCAGGGCGACTGTTTTACTTGATTCAGTCAAGGAAGAAGAAGGAAAGAGCATATACATTGGCTATATTTTATAGCCCTTATTCTAGTTTCAAAGGCATTTTCCTGGCCTGCCTCACAGATTTGGCAATGTAGTGCTGTTTTAAAGATTGTTGGGGAGGTAACCACCAAAAAAGGAAAAGATTAATCAAAAGACAAGAGTCTCCAGTTACATGTGCTGATGGTAAATATGTTCTGGAGTTTCTCTGTCCCATTGCTAACATTAGCAAACACTGTGGGAAACTCAACACATACTGCCATGATTCATCAAATTAAATAACATAAAAATATAGTTGTCCCTTGGATCCACAGGGCATTGGCTACAACACCCCCGTAAACACTGAGGTCTGTGACTATCCAGCCCCGCCTCTAAAATGACCGTATGCTTGCGACCCTCTCACAGACCCTACATCTGTACCCCTGTAGACAGCCTCTGGATTACTCATGCTGCCAAGTACCGTGTACACAATTTGTACAGAGTTGCTACACTGTATTGCTTGGGGAATGACAATAAGAAAAATCAGTACATATTTATGATGTTTTTTTCACTAAAACTTTCAATCCAAGGTCTGTTGGATCCTAGATGCTCAACTTTCACATGTAGAGAGTTGCCAGGGTAAATCTGTAGCCATAAATTACACCCCAGTAAAACTGGGGGGAAATGAAATAAAACTAAGTTACCATGTAAACGGAGAAAATCAAAGGCCCTGCTGCCTCAAAAAGATTTCTCTAACAGCAACTGAAGGAGGTGAGGAACCTAAGCTACTGCTTTACCTGCCCCAAGTGAGAAACCACCCACCACACAGGGTCCGAGCTGCTTCCACCCAAAGAAACACAGGCCAGTCTGTTAAATCTGAGGAACTGTCACCAACACCCTCAATGGAGTGGTGCAAACCAGGGCTGCTGGGTCAGGCTCTTATCTTTTCTTGCTATGGAGAAACGGAAGCATTTGCTGGCAACCTCACTGTGAGTAAAGATCCACCCCTCAGTAACTGAGAGAGGCCTCAGGCTGTCTTTCCCGGTGACAAGGGCAGCCCCTGGAAGAGAGCCTGAGACAAGGCTTCTCTGAAAAGCTTCACGCCTTCCATCGCTGTATCTCACACTGTGGACACTCCACAGAACAGAAACACTGTTGGGAAAAGGAAGGAACGGGTGTCAGATGACAGGAAAAAGTCCCCAGCATTGGGCCGAGCAAGTAGGAGCTCTGAGCACTGCTGCCCAAGTGAGAGGCAAGAAGGAGAACTGTGCGAACAACAGATACACACACACACACACAATAACAATGAGGAAAAGGAAGAAACATAGCATGCAGCAATGAAGAGCCCCACCTAGGAGAAGACCTAACTCCGAAAGTGAAAGAAACCTTCCACAGGTACCTTGAAGAAATCATAAGAGAGTGTAAAGTATACTATAATATGAGAGAGAGCTCAGTGAGAAAATAATGAAATTAAAAAGAGACTGCAGGCGTGTAAGAGCAGACTGATCTGAAAACAGCGGCATTACACGTCCAGCAATGCATTAGAAACAGCAAGCGGCAGAATGGGCACTACTGAAACAGCTGCTCACCCACCAAAGGCCCTTGAGTGGATGTTCATCTAACAACATACACAACACCTCCCGCGTGTGGGCTCTCTTCTGAACACTTTACTAATATTTACTCTTCATCCTTACAATAGTCCCGAGATAGGAACAATTATCATCTCCCTTTTGCAAGGGAGGAAAACAAGACAGAGGCAGACCCACAGTCACACAGCTAATGTGTGGAAGTCTGGAGCCAAAGTTCTTGCAATGAATCACTTCAGTAAAAGGAATAATAATAATAATAATAATTAATAAATAATCATGTATAATGCTAAAAATCACAACCATCTTTTTGTGATTTGCTCTGTACTGAGCACTGTTTTATGAGTTTTATCTACTATTAAGGCTTTTACTTCTGGGGCCTCTCAGTGAGATAAGTATGTTACCTTGATGCTATCTTGGGGAAACTGAGGATCAGAAAGTTAGGTGAATGAATAAAGAAAATAGATCTAAAAACATAAAAAGAATAGAGGGGGAATAGCAAAGGGAAACAAACAAAACAAATCAGAATATATCAACATGTGGGATGTGTCATTGCCCAAAAATTGAAGAGAGAGAAATCTCGATAGATGAGGAAAATAGTGTATAGCCTCAAAGAATGTACATTTTGATACAGGAAATTTTTATATGAAATGCATAATATGAAAATGTCTTATTTCTCAGTAATTATTAAAGGTAGACAGTGAAATGGTAATTCTGACAGACAGACAGCTATACAATGGAGACTATCAATCTGGCCTCAGATCTCTGTGCAGCACTAGCAGCATGAGAGCCAGGGAGGACATCAGCGACCCCGTGGTGGACCAGGCACCGGCCAGTCCTTTCCTGGTCAGACACCTGCGGGCACCAAGACGTCTTTTCTGTCATTTGGAAAAACAAGAGAAAAAAATAGAAATTATCAAATCCAGTTGTCTCCTCACAAAATAATTATGCATGTGGATATTATATGACTGTATCCAGAAAAATGAGAGCAGTGCCACAGGAAGGCACCGAGGGGCACAGAGGAGAAAAGGGAGACGCTGGCGATATTCTCACCTTTCAGACGGCGTCTGTCAGAACTACATGAAGTTGGAAAACACAGCTAAAAATCATGTCAGCTCCCTAATGGGTTGATGGTGTTTTTCTTTTTAAACTGAAAGGGATCTTGCTCCTTCTGTTTGCCCTGAGAGCCCTCAGTTACTTCTGGGCAGCAATAAGTAATGGTGCCACTCACTACCCGCTGTGGAGTGCTGCTTCTGCACCGGGTCCTGCAGCAGGGTGAGAGCACCCTAAGCTGGAATCGCCCCACTGCTGTGAGGCCTTCCCTCCTGGCCGAGCAGGTTAGATTTCAGAACCTGCATCTAACAGCACACACCCTGGAATAGAGGCCATAGGGACAGGAGTGGACGCGGTGTGAGAAGTCTGTCCTGCCTCATCTCCTTGTGTTCACTGAAGCAGGAAGAATGCAAAGCATCTTTAAATATCTCCATGGAAATCCAGGCAGGCATGGCTTAACCACCAGGACCCACGAGAAAAACACATCACTGAGTCACTGTCACAGTGACATCACTGCACCGACATCATGGCTTGCACTGGACAAACCTAGATGGTACAGAGCCACTACACTTCGGTACAGGGGAACAGGAGGGGCTGTTGTGTATATAAAGCCATCATGAGCAAAGCTACGAGAGACTAAAACAAGGGCAAGGGAAAGTCATGCAATCAAGAAACATGAGAAACTCAAGGTGTGTAAGGCTGCTGGAGACCCACCAGTACTCTGCCGTATAGTGAACGGCCAAAAGAATAGTGTAGTAAAGGCAATAACAGTCCTTGGTTATCACCAGCCAGTATTATACACTGTATCTTACTGTAGGGGGCAGATTTTCACATAACTGGCAACCCAGGCTGTTACACCAGCATGATGACAACAGGAGAGAAGCCCTTATGCTATAAAGTTACAGGCCACAAGGCCACTGCAATGAAGAGGACTTCTCAGTTCCACTAAGTTCTCATCAACCACTGCCTTACATGTGCTCATTGTTCACCAAAACATTACATGGTGGATGACTATATTATTATATTATTGTACTATGTGATGATGTGGCTATATAAAACAAAGTAGAAGATATATTTTAAAATTCTAGTTGCAAACAGTTTGCAAACAAGTGCTTCCACCTACAGCTTAGACCATAGGCTAAACTCTAGGAGAGGCCCAACTATTGCTCCTGTGCTGCCAGCTGTGGACTGAGGCACTGGCTGGCTTCACCACATCTACCTCTCCCTCTCCAGCAGATCTACAAATCTGAGTACACAACAAAGTTCACTTTGGGAAAATCTTTCCCATAGTTCAACATAATTTCTACTTGAAATCTTCACTGTACTGATTGTAGAAATTTTCATCATATGCATTTCATGCGTGGTAGGTTTTTGGCCCCAGTTTATTTTTTCTCCCTGCAGCTGGGGTCTGAAGGGCTGGAACACAATTCAGGTTTGAGTGGAAAGAGTCTGGTCATGGCCTCTGTCCTCGCAGGAAGCTGCTGGGAGGCCCAGTCCTCAACCTGTCATCCACGACACCACTGTGGCACTGACTGTGGACACACTCATACCCAGGCCCAGGCTCCTTCTCAACATGGTCCCTTCTCTCACCATCGAGTACCCCAGCCCAGAAACCCAAGAGTCTGTGGGTTCTGCCTCACTATGAAACATTCTAGAACACCCCCAGGTTCTCCAGGGCCTTTCCACCCATCTCACTGAGGGTGCATTCTCCTGAATCAGGTTGGGTGTGGTGGGAAGATGGACACAGAAGGCACTCTCCTTGAACTTTGCTCATCCTCAGCTCCAGGAAAGAACACCAGGTGCTTCTGCACCATGTTCTGTCAGTGTCCTGGTCCTACAACCTAGGAACTGTCAGCCAAACATGGCTCCCTTGGTCCATAGTAACCTCCTCTCTACTGGAAAGAACCCAGAACCTCTCAGTTTCAACCAATATCTACTTTCATGGGCTGAGGCTAACAGTCTAAATTTAAAAGCCATGAGGTTAAAAGAGGAAGTGTCAGGAATGAAAATCTTGCTCATCACTATATTAAGGTACTGGCAGTCCAAGGGCAACTGCCCATGTTTGTGTGCTGAAAGAGATTTGCCTCTATTTTCTGCAAGATCCCTCCATGAAGCCCTGTACACTCCTCCCCTTCCAGATCTCAGAGGTGGGGGACATGGGGAGTATCCCCTTATTGGGTACCATCAGGCTCTCTGCACAGCAAGGCTCCTTGCACCTCAGTGGGCTCCAGCAGGAGTCCAGGCGAAGAGTCCATGTCAGAGTCCAATGCCTGTCCCTCCAGAAAGCCAACACAGAGGCAGTAGGAACCCTATGTACCCACTCAGTGGCCCAGCAAGTGGCAGCCCCTGGAAGCCAGACCTGGAGCCAGCAGCTTCCATACAGATGGAGCCAGTCCAACCTTCTGGAACCAAATCACTTTTGAGTCTGCTGGTTGAGGTGCTGCATAGCTACCATCAATAGAGAAAGGGCCAGGAGTCTACGATGTACCACAAAGTGGATTTCCAGTGACTTCTGCCCTTTCCCATCATGCTCAGTAAGGTGCACCACCATTATAAAAAAATCAGAAAATGTTTCCTTGAAGCCAGGGATTTAGCTCCATGGCACTGCTGTCTGCCTCACAAATGCAGTCATAAGTTCAATCCTTGGTCCATACATACTTAAGGAGGAAAGAAGGAAGGGAGAGAGGGAAAGAAAGAAAGAATGACAAAGAGAGAGAGAGAGAGAGGAAGAAAGAAAGAAAATTGTTTCCCTGCCCATCGGTTACTGCTTCCACCCTGTTCTCTCTCCTGGGAAATTAGCAGCTTCGGCCCTGAGCTGAGGCCATGATAGGAAGAGGCTGCTCCCAGACCCAAGGTTCTCCTCAGGTGAGAGATACAGCATGATGGGTCTCCTGAGGTCACAGACCTGGGCTCAAGGGACTACTCAGATATTGCCAGTTCAGAAGCCTGCTCAGCCTGCGTGGGGAGTTCCCTCGATCAGTCCCATGCCACCATTAGGAGGCCTTAGCAAGGACAGAGGGTGAGGTGTCCAGGTTCCTGAAAGTCAGCCGCAGAGGTAGGGTGGGAGGGGTCTGGTGCATGTGTGGGTGCTGTGTCCTTCGTGGGGCCTTTGCTCAGGGGACGTAGGGTCTCTCAGCTCAGGCCATGGTAGAGAAGGCAGCAGGCACCAAGGTGAGCATTTCCTGAGAGCCAGCTTGCTCAGGACACTGGGGCAGCTCCATTCACAAACGTGGGAGTGTTCTGAAGGCCTCTTGCCTGAATCTGGGCCTGGAGGAAAAGCAATCTGAAGCACAAGCTGCCAATGAAATGGTGCAGCTCAACAAGGCATGGCCTGCCCACCTGCAACACATGACTCGGAGACCAGCTGACCACAGCCACCCTGCGCCTGCACATCAGACCAAGGTGGGCAGTGCCATTGTGACCACTCCAGGTGCTAGAAATGAGGTCCAAAATGTACAAGAGGTCTTTGCAAACAGGAAGAAAGTGTTCAAGGGGCAGGGGAACTAGGGAGGAGGGGCAGGAGAAAGCAAATAAGGAAAAAAACAGAAACAAAGTTTATATATGTGGGAGGGGCTAAAGGGAGAGCAAGGGAATTGGAAAAAAAGAATCAAGATATATCAGGTACAGAACAAATTCTCAATGATGAATGTGATCATGATGTTTTCCTAAGATGTACCAATAAATTCAAAAAAGAGAAAGACACACAGAAAGGCGTTCAGCACACAGTGCCCCTATAGTGGGCCTAACTCTACTGTGAGTTTCTACACTCCAAGAACACTCAGCTTCCGGGGGTGCCAGCCCCTCACCATCAGACCATCACAGTCCTCCTTTCCCTCCTGCCTCCACTGCTCGAACCAGGGGGGACACAGCTTCTAGAAGACCAGAGGCCGGGGCCATGTTACCACAGACCAAGGCCTCAGCTGCTGGCAAGGCAGCCCCAGTGCTGCGCAGGTGAGTAACCTCCATGTAAGCGACGTCCTGGAGGCCAGCGGCCCCCGGCTGCTGCAGCGGCTCCCTTCCACCTTCCTGCTCTTCGCTCCCAGTAGTAAGCAAATGGTCCAAGATGGCTACAGTAGCTTCAAATGTCATATCCAGGTTCCACGTAGCAGTGAGAATAAGGTAAGGTAAAAGGCATTCCTGGACTCCCTCTCTACAACTTGGTTTGCAGCTTGTTGGCCAGTCACACAGAGAAGCTGGGAGATGCTTTGGCTGGAGCCATGGGGTGCTCAGTTTTTGAGTGCCTCCCTTCTCCCCATTGGACCCCTTCTCCTACTCCCCAGCCATCCTTCCTCTGCTGTCTCCTGAACTTCTGGTGTCCTTCCCCTTCTCAAGCAATCCCCCTCACACCTGTTCCTAGCATCCCTCCGGGGTGACCCTGGCTCCCGTGGTCTCTGATGCCCCAGACTGCTAGCCCGTGGAAGGTACCTGAACTCTGGATCTGTTCTTCCCAGTGCCATCTTCCCTGTAGCCACCGAGCTTTCTCATCACACAGAACTTTTTAATCAGATGATTTTCCAGCAGGGCTGTCTTTCTCTAACTATTTTTCTGTCACCCTCTGCTGCTGCCCTGTTTGGCCTGCTGCATTTCAGAGTCAAATGAACAGCTGCAAGGAGGAGATGCTAGGACCAACAACACTGAGCCAGTGTCCCCTGCGAAGTCACTCTTGTGGGCCTCTGGGGGTCCAGCTCAAGGTCACGGGCCCATCCCACTGCGTGCCCACTTCCAGCAGAGCTCTGTTGTGAGGAGCAGGTGTGGAGCATGCGTACAGCCCCCAATGTGGAGCGAAGGGAAAATGGAAACGAGGAAGCTCCGGGTGCAGAAAAGCAAGCAAAGAACCGAGAAACCGGCAGAGCATGGGGGTGGGAAGGAGCTGCTCATGAGAGGGTGCAGTTGAGCACGTGGACCGGGGACACCAACACAGCTGAGGGACAGCCGAGCAGGCCGAGAGGATGTGGACAAAGAGCTGCTGCTAACCCGACGGCCTTGTGCTCAGATCCCAGTGCTGATGGGCAAGCCTCAATTTCCCTCCTACACGGGACGGTCAGCCTTTGCAGACTGTGGGGAAGACTACAGGGCTTATGCGTGCCAAGCATCTTGACAGAGCCCAGCACACAGCAGTGGTGGCTCAGAGGGAAACCATTGAACCACTCCATGCAACAGCACTGCGGCCAGCGCGCACACACACACACACACACACACTCATGTATGCACTGACACTCACACACGTGCACTTCTATGCACTATCACACACAAATGTACCTGCATCACACACACACACACACACACACACACACACAGAGAGAGAGAGAGAGAGAGGCAGACGTCTGTGCCCTAAGCTCTGTTCGTCCTGTATGTCCCCAGGATTCCTGTCAGCCATGACTCAGGGGGACAGGGGCACTACTTGAGGCCAGCAGGCGTCGTATCAGTCTTCTTGAAACCTCTTTTTGGGGCTCCTGGGCGACACCAAGTGTGTCATCTACACCCCACCCACATTTCCCAACTTCATTGTCAGGACAGCCCTGGTGGCACCTTATGTTTGGATGGTGCCCTGAGACCGTGAGCCGCCGAGGGGCCTCCAGGGCAAGGCTTCGTGGCACAGCCCGCCACCTTCAACGTGGAGCCATTCTCCCGGCTGTGCACTGGGGCCGTGGAGGGCAAGGCCCTGCCCATCACAAGCACCTGAGGGAACTGGCCGGTGTGGACACTGTAACCAGCGTACCTCTCCTGAGGCAGGCTCGGCTGAGGACATAGGGGCGCCAGTGGGGTGGGGTGGGGGGCTGCTGACTTAGTGCAACAAGGGGCGGACCAGGCGAGAGGACCAGGGGAGAGGCCAGGGACGAGCCGAGTCCAGACACTTGGCCAAAGTCCGCGGGGACGTGCATGCGCGTCAAGTGAGAGGACCAGGACCGAGGGCAGGGCAGAGCCCGGGGCCGCGTGTCCCCCGTGCACACCGGCACACACACGCGGCGCAGGTCCGGGTGTGGACACAGTGTGTGCGCGGGAGAGCGCGAGGTTGCGCGCGTGCGCAGTGCGTGCCTGTGACTCCTGGGCTCCCAGCGGGGCTCCCTGACGAGGGCGGGTGCAGTGGACACACGGCGTCGCCAAGGGGACCAAGGGGACGTCGGAACACGAGCCGGCCAAGCCCTGGGGCTCCCACAGGAACCCACGCCTCCCGCGGCCTGCCGTGTCGGGAGCGCGGGCGCCGGTCCGGAGAGACCAGGTCCCGCCCGCCTCGCTCTCCGCAGGCGCCGCTGTGGGGCCCGGGTGGGGAGACGCTTGCTCCGGGCCGCCCACCGGACCCCAAGGCTGGCGCTCGCCGTCCCGCGGGCAGCCCCGGGCAAACCGCCCTCTCTGGCCTGTGGCGGCGCCACAGGGAGACGGCAGCCCCACCTCCTCTTCCCCTTCTCCAGCTTAGACCTCCGCCGCCCAGCGCGGCCACCTCCGGCCCGGGCTCGGAGCACACCGCGGGGACCCCCCAGTCCTCCAGCCCCGAGCCCACACCGGCCAGATGCGCGGGCCGCGAGCGCCCCCTCGCGCCACGAACGCGCCGCTGCACCGCCCGCTGGGGACGCCGGGGAGAGCGGCGTGGGGGTGGGGTCGAGCTTTTGGAACTGCCGAGTCACGCCGGGGAGGGAGGTAAACCAACCTCGGCATGCAGGCCGCACGGCCCGGGCTGCACGGCCCAGTACGGCGTCAGGGCCGCGCGCGGGAGGACTTGCAGCCCGGGAGCGCGAGCCGAGGCGCCCGCTGGAAGAAGCGAGCACTGCCCACAGGCGGCCTCCTGGGCCACTCTGCAGCCGTAGCGTTTAGAACAAAAGCTCAGATTGCAGACAGAGCCTGGGACTGGGAAAGACTAGCCCTGCCTGCCCGCTCCTCTGCTCACCCCTGTGCGAAGACGAGGCACGCTGAGTCCCTCCGCTTCCCTCACTGCCCGCCTTGCCCTCGGGTCCAGCCCTGTGTCCGGCCAGTTGTCGCGGCAGGGTCACCTTCTGTGTCTGCCTTTCCCTCCAGGCCTTCACCCTGACTGCCAGGACCTCCTGACAGATACGTGCAGCCAGTGCCTGCTGAGCGCCTGGCACATCGCTGGTGCCCAGGCCAGGGAAGGAGTCCATTAAACACCAGCACGTGGCTCCGCCTGGACTCACCTGGGACCCAGCGTGCAGGCAGTCTGTTAATTAGCTTTGATGTTACTCACAGCGGCGGTGCCGTGCTGGGAGCAGCCTCCAGCCACACAGCCTGACCTCCTTCTCCGTCCCCGCCGCCCACTTCCCCACTGCCTGGTAGAGGAGCTGCGCAGATTCATTGAGGCCCAATTAAAGGGGCTCCCACAGTGTCTGATTCCAGAGGGGCTCCTTCCCTGTGACCCCACAATGTCTCCAAGATCAAAACAGGGGCAGAGGGCCTCCAGGTCTCTTTTCCTCTCCCTTGTTTGGGATCAGAGCCGTTTCACCTCCATGGTCCGACATGGGCCGCAAGCCACCTTCGTTTTCCAGTTATGGCCCGATCGAATCTGCTGCTGTCTGGAAGGGGGCGCTGCGCCTCCTGGCTTCGTTTAACCAAAGTGGTCTTGCCAAGGGTGAGCGCCTGGGCTAGCCCGGAGGAGCACGTCTGCAGCAAAGCGGGAACCCTGCCTGGGACGCTTGGGCCTAGGTCTGCTCCTTGTGCCAGGGGCTCGAGCTCAAACACGCCCTGAGCTGATTCCGACCAGCTGGATGCGGACTCAGACCCCAGACACGGGCGGCCCTCACCGTGCCTTACAGGACCGCGGGGCCCACGAGTGCTGCTGCAGGGAGCCCCTACACCCTTCCCCAGGGAGCCTGCGGGCCCAGGCTTAGGAAGCCAAGTGCCGGGCAGGTACACTTCTCTTTTTTAATAAAGGTAAGGTCTCTGCCTCCCAGGCCAATGCAGTATCTCTATTTCCTCCTGGCACCTTACTGCTACAGCAGTGCCCCACAAAGCCCACCGGGCCCCCCCCCCCATGTCCCTGGCTGGGGCGCAGCTCCTCCACTGGAGGCTCACGGATAAGACTGCTCCTTAGCAAATGCACTTGCGTGTGCAGCTGAGCCCGGCGTGTTGTAGCAGAACTTGGGGCCACTGCACCCAAGATCTGTCTGCCCCACATGCTCAGGGGCCTTGGGACCCGCGGGCGGCCGCGCCCACCTGCTGCTCCTGGCCCTGCCGAGCTTACACTTGAATGATTTCTTCCTGGCCCCTCTGTGAGTCACCCCCTTCTCCCAGGAGTACTGACTTTCCCAAGCATTTCGCTTGATTGGGACTGAGACAACCACTTCTCCTCGGGGGTTGGGGAGGGGGGCTAAACCCTCTGTCCAGCTGTTTTACGCCTTGCATGCTTTGGAGACTGCAGAGTTCTGGGCAACTTCCCCACGGATTGGCACTCCACCCCACCCCCACCCCACCTCCACATCTGGGCTCTCTCCACCCCCGTAAACATGCTTGCCCTGAGTGCTCCAGCTCTGGGCCAGCAAAGCTCTGGGTTTTCTAGCCCGGCTTTATCTGACACGGAGCCCATGACCTCTCCCCGGGGGCTCGGAGTTCCGCCTCCCTGTGACGCCCCTCCAGGGTCTCCCTACTCTGTGCCTGCGGTGTGCGATGTACACCTGCTGTGCGAGGCGGGGCTGCTGGGCCTCCCGCCGGGAAGATCAGCTTTCTTTGTGGTCTGTCCTCGGCCCTGAACCCCGCGGATCAGCACAGGTCACAGGTCCTGGGCCTGCGTCCTAGAAAACATGCCAGGCGCAGCCCCCTGCTTCACTGCCCGGCTCCAGACAGTGACGCCCCGGACACTCCCTTCACCGCCTTGGCCCCGACAGCCGGGGCCGCCCAGCACCAGGACCGGGCGCGGCATACTGCCCAGTGGCATCCTCAGCGCGCCTCTGGAGCTCAGCCCAGCACTTCAGTCTCCACAAATGAGCAGCGGCTTCCGGGAGGCCAGCCCGAGGGAAGGGGCGCCCTCCTGTGGCCGGAGGGCGTGTGCGCAGCACGCGAGGGCGCCGCCCAGGGAAGCTGGCCTTAGAGGGAAGAGGCGGCTTCTGCTCTGCTGACAGGCTGTGCTTAAATCAGCTTTGCCCTTTCTGCCCAAGGTAAGATCCAGAATCCCAGAGTGAACTGGTGATTTGTACAGAAGGCCTGGACAAGAGACGGTTGCAAGAGATGACAGGAGAGGTGATGTGCGTCTGATAGCCTCACGCCGTCAGCTGCCGTGCGCCAGGCGATGGTTACCCACAGCTGTGCGCTGCGCTGGCTTCAGGCACCCACCGTGAAGCGGGCGGGCACAGCAGCTGAGCCCTGAACCAGGCCTGTGAGTTCTCCAGGAGGAGCGGGCGGGCAGGGCACTAGGCTCCCTCAAAGAGGCGGAGGAAGTTAGGTAAACAATCAGTTTCATCGTTGGGCTGGGGATTTAGCTAAGTGGTTCTGGCACCTGTCTTGTAAGCTCAAGGGCCCGGGTTCGATCCCCGGTAACCACATACAATACTGGGCGTGGATACTCATGACCAGCAGCAACCAGTACCACATACCACAGTGCCGGGCGTGGTGGCTCACGCCTGTAATCCCAGCACTCAGGAGGCAGAGGCAGGAGGACTGCTGTGATGTGAGTTTGAGGCTGAGCTCAGGGCCAGCCTGAACCACAAAAGCGAGACCCTGTCTCAAAAAAACCTAAAAAAAAAAGAATCAGTTTCATCATGCTCTGCGATTCTCTCCAAGTAGAAGAAACAGTTGTGGAGTTCCAGAGGGCACAGTGTGGCTGGGGATGGGCTTTCTGAGCCAGAGCTGAGAGGGTCGGGGCTGCAGGGACCCGGGAAAGCCCAGGACAGGACCAGGGTGGGGCGCAGTGCCAGCTCCTGGAGCAGAGCAAGTCCATGCGCAAGCCCTGCTGTCCACACCGTCCCTGAGAGTGGGTGCCTGCTGTGCCAGTCCTCACCCAGGCAGGGCTTCCTTCCCTGTCCCGGCAGTCAGGTGAGAGCCATACGGGGCTAAGGTGTGGAAGCGGTAGTGACCACCTTGGTGACAGCCTCTCAGTTAGAGCAGACCACCCTGAGACGCCAAGGACGGGCTGGCAGCCAGGCTGTCAATGGGGTGTTTGAAGGTGTGTCTGAGCCTGTACAATGCCAGCCATGCAATGGCATCGAAAGTAACTCTGACAGGATGGACGTGGGGGGGGTGGTGTCATCAGGCTAGAAATCAGAGATATTCTCTCCAGAGTCTGGAAGTGTGTGGACTGGGCTTTGTGTATATGTGTACATGTGAGTTTGTGTGTGTGTGCATGTGTTACTTTTATCTATTTCATATTTGGGTGAGTCACAGGACAGATGAAAACTCCCTAAGAAGCTTTCAGCACCGTCAGGGAGAAGCCCCAGGTGTGGACACTCGTGAGATGTCCTGGCGAAGCGTGGAGCGTGAAAATTCACCTCAGCGGCAGCACAGCCAGAACCGGGAACTGAGCTCAGATTAGACAGGCCAAGGATCCGTTAGCCCCCCACAGCCTGAGCCGCTCAGCTTCGGTTTCCACGCCTCTGAGGGGCTAGCAGGGTAAGGAGTGCCAGCCACTGGGAGGCGCATCTGGGAGAGGGGCAGCCTCTGGGAAACCTGGAACACACACCTAGTGAGCGGCACCTGGGGACTCACAGCAAAGCAAGCTAAGGCTGCAGAGGGCCAGGAAAGCCGGGTCCTTTCAACGCTGGCTGGACTCACCTCTCCACCGGCAGGAGCAGATCCATCAGCCACAACTGCAGAAGCCCACTGCCCTGCCCAGCTCTGCCACCCTGAGGCTGGGAGCCCGCACCTCCTCCTCTACTGGGCACCTGGATGCTGGTCACAAAGGCCTCGACCGAGGTTGCCAAGAGCCAGGACTGAGGAGGCCAGAACAAGAGCTTCTCTCAATGAAAGGAGAAAATAAATACCATCGTAAGAAGAGCAGTGCAGCGCTCTCATTTGTCTGCGGAGTCTCACGCACTGGGAGCTCTGTCAGCCATGAAATGAGCCCTTCATGTGCTCCTACGCCAGCAGCCCCAGGAGGGCTGGGGGTGTCCCTGCACCTGTGAGCCACAGAGGACCCCCTCCCCCAGCCAGGCCTTCCTGCTGCCCTTGATATAAAGCTCACCCTGCTCCTTAGCTGCCACTAACACGGCCCAGGCCATGGGCAGTTAGTGCCAGGCACAGCGAGGACACACAGATCTGTCCCACGCCTTGCTGACCCCTCTTCTGCAGTACCGCTCTGGAGATGCTTCCGGGTCTCGAGCTGAGCAAGGTCAGCCTCTCCACCCTTCAGGGATCCAGCCCTGCTCTGTGCAGTCACACCCGTGTGCCAGCATCCATCCAACTGAGGGAACCCCTCCCCTCCTGAGCCCCTCCCTCCATCTCAGAGTGGGTCCCCAGGAGATGCAGAAGGCGGGCAGAGGGAGTGAAAATGTCCAAACGCTGCCTGGGCCAGTTCCCCACACTGTTCGGGTACGAACAGAGAGAGGGAAGGCAGAAGAAAAAGAGACCCGGCTACTGCACAAGGGCGGGCTGGGGACAGGGCGGCTGTGCACACACACAGACATGCACACCAAAGCACAGGCAGGTGCATACATATGGACATGCATATGCACATGAACACATACATGCACACGTGTGTCCACGTACAGACCCTTGGCATGCACCATCCTGCTGCTCCCCTCCGCGGGAATCTTCTCCGGGCTGCCTCTCAGAGATGAATTCTGGCAGTATCCACGGAATCAATTGTCTGACCCAAGAATTTCAGGATGAATGAGCATCAGAAATATTTTCCTCCAGCGCTGCCCTTGCCCGGCCCCGGGTTATTCAGGCGAATGCCACTTTAAAGAGGAGAGATTCATTCTCATTCTCTTCCCTCTCCCCCTTTCTCTCCTCCCTCTCCTAGCATGAGGGGTGACCAGAGAGAGCCCCACTTTCTCACTACAACTGGGAGGAACCCCAGCACAGGAGCCAACTGACAGTGCCTGAGGCCTCTGAGGCCACTGGGGGCCCCACTTTCATAAGATGAAATCAGTCCCATTCAGCAGGTCTTGACCCTTATCTTGTTTGAAGCTGTCCAGCCAAAATTTTCCTCCAGTTAATAATAGGGGCAGAAACACAGTGGGGTGCCAGCTGCCTTGGTCCCTGGCAACATCCACACACCAGGGGCCTCTTTGGAGGGCGCCAGGAGCCAGCCTTTTCCAAACAATGGACCCTCTGCCTCTGTGCACCCAGGTGACCCTCACATACCCTCAGGAGCGATGAGGTCTGGGGTCCTCCAGCCTTGACAGCCCCCCACAGCCCTGGAGGAGCCTGAAGCCCCCTCACAAGAAGACAATTATCTCTTCATACTGAGGAATCTTTCTTTGAGGGGAGGCACAGAAGCAGCCAGGTGGTCACTAGTGCGATTCTCCCTCACTATGTAACTGTCTCATGAGCCCAGCCAAGTCCCTAAGCCAAGTCTCGGTGTCACAAGTATAAAGTGGATGTTACCTGAAGGGACAGGAAGGTGGGAATCCAGTGGCAGGCGCATGCACAGCTGGAGCTCAGCCAGGAGGGGTCCACAGTGCCAGAGCCTTTTGCTGAGTGCTCACCGGCTCCCGGTTAGTGCTCCAGGCACTTCACGTGCACTGTTACCGTTCTCTTTTCACAGCTGAAGGAGCTGAGGCACAGCGTGTGTTACCCCAGCTTCATAACCACCCCCTACAATCGCTCCACAAGGACTGAATCTGAAGCATCAATCAGAGGAGGACAAAAGATGACACTTCCCACAGTCGGGAGCTCAGGGCCTGGAACAAAGCCGGCGTGAGGAGGCTCAGGGCCAGGAGTCCACGCCAACGTGTGCAAGGGGCAGGGGAGAGGAACAGTGATGCCACAGTGACACTCAGCAGGGACAGGAGGTGGCACCTGCAGGTCTGTAAGTCAAAGCAGAATGTCCTTCACTTTGGAGGCTGCAAGTGGGTTTAAATGTCCTTTGGGGAAAGCAACACAGAGATCTGAAGATACACAGTCGAGAAAGAGTGGGAGAGAGTGCGGAATCCCCAGGAGGCAGGCAGGGCTGGAATCTAGGTGGAGCTGAGACTCTGACCCTGAGGAACAGGCTTCCTTACTGGGAGAAGAAAGCGGGGCAGAGAAGGGCTGGGGGGAGCAGTGGAGGGTTAAGGAGGCGAGAGGGATCGGGGGAGGAGAGCCCAGCGGCCCCTCTGACAAAGCCTGGGTGATGGAGGACAGAGGGTCCCGGTAGTCAGGGTGTTAACATGGTGGCCAGGCTCCCCGTCTGCCCTCTCTCAGGGAGAAATCCAGGCTCAGGAGCCTGAAGGTGATAAGAAGCTGCGAGATGCCCACTGAGCCAGATACAAAAAGTTGTTCTCCACTACTGAACACCACTAACTAGATGATTAATAAAATAATAATAACTCATAATATGGCATGAAATAACAGACCATATGGACCTCCCTCTGCCTGCCTTCTGTGTGCAGCTTTCCAGGAGAGGGGCTGGGCTGGGCAGGAGACTTCCCAGGCTCTCTTGTGCCCTGAGGACAACTAGCCTTCTGCCTTGGAGTAGCCACCTGGGGTCAGAGTCCACCTGTGAGTGAGCCAGCGACTTGGTGGCCACTCAGCCCTACCTGCAGTGCCCATTCACTCAGAGAAATCAGCACAGTGCTAATTACTAGGCAGAGCACTGATATTCCATAATTAAATTAATCCGACTTGTTCCATAAAATAAAGCCAGTCACCAAACTCCCCACACAAGGTCACGATCAGCTCATTTCAGGAATATTTATTCACTCCAAATTCCCAGAATTGTCCAGGCAACAGGGACTGTTGTTCCTATAATTTAGGTCTGTTTTTCTTCCTAGAAAAATAAATTACCTAAACAAATTGAAAAGAATAAACAGCTTGATTTGCAAATTATAAAGTTGCCTGGTCCAGCAGTACAGGAGGTTGTTATTCACAATCTGCTATTTCAAGATAAGTTAATAAAGAAATATAGACGAGAATCAATTTTGGGTCATCATTAGCATATACAGTATAAAAAGCTACAGGGTATTCAATTAATTCTGGACCATAATTATGAAGCAGAAGGCTTGCGTATAAATCAGCTTTTTGTTTCTTGCCTTCGGTGCAATAGGCAATGCCATTTCCAAACAGGGTTCAGAAGCAGGATGGATGGTGGCTGCACAGCCATGGGGCCCAGCAGCACTAAGAACTGTCGTGAGCCCTTCCACCCTGGAGATAATTCATCTGTCTCTCACATCCAGGAAATCATAATTACCGTCTGAGCAATCATTTCCCATTTTTTTCCACCGCCATCTGTCAGGAAACACTGGCCACCCAAACCTTGTGTAACTTCTACAGTCACTAATTAATCCCGGAGGGCAGTGCGAGCTAAGTGCAAATGTATTCAGAGAGATGGAAGGAAATTGGCCCCTGCAAGATATGGCACATGGAGAGTTCTTGATGTCACTGTGGAAAAATAAAATGGTGGAGGACATGGTTTTCAGAATACAAACTCAGCCCTTAACACAAGGTGCGGGCAGTCTCAGTCCTGGAACTGAGTGGTTTCTCACCGTGGATTTGGAACCTCAGGCACCTGAGCCAGGTCTCAGGGTTGACTAGTCCCTTTTTACAGGCAGAATTC
>PVIR01018489.1:0-33339 GCA_004026965.1 Petromus typicus | reverse complement strand
CAACACACAGGTGTTAGCTCACACATGCCTGGGAATATATGTAAGCCCACATGGTAGATGGTAGCGCACAGGTGGCGAGCACTTGGGTGTGTTGCCCTAAGTATACAGTCCAGGGTGTTGAGCCGAGAAGAGTTTGCAGGAGCCACTGAGCAGACACATTTCTCACAGCTGCTTGCCTGAGCCAGCCTCTGGAACTGAGTGTCCTCTAGAGAAAGTCTAGATGAGGTCCGCCTCTGCTATGGTTCAGGGCAAAGGGAGAAGCACTCTGGACTGGGAGACACATGTGGAGAGGGGGCAGGGCGGGGCCATGTATCTGGTGCCCGAGTACGCTGGAAGGCACTCTGGGCTGGGACCTCCGGTCAGCCTTCCTCCCGATGAGTTAAAGCACATGCGGCCCAGCCGGAATATGGGTCCCACGTGGAAGCGTGTCCTCGGGCATTTACAATATTGAAACTCATGAAATAAGAGCTACGAGAGGCACAGCCTTGGTGAATTTCATTTCTTTCTTTTCCATGGGCATTCGCACCTGTTTAGTAGTCAGCCTGCCCACTTTAAATGTTGCCTGCTGCTTTTGAAGGCATTTCTTCCTTTCATTGTAGGTTGGGAACTTTCACATTTGCAATTCAGTTTAGAGGCGTGGGACCGTATGTCCAACACACTACCCCACCAGACGTGACAGGGAGCTTCATCCCCCACTGCTGCATGTCCCACAGTGATGCCAGTGACGTTAACTCTAACACTATGGAATTGTGTTTGACGTGGAAACAAAATGTACAATCACACAGCTTTCAAAACGGAGTGCTAGTTTCAGTTCTTAGATCTCCTGGTGACCACCCAACTCCTACCCACTTCGGTGGTCAGATTGGTCAGATGTATTAAGACTGGGGAATACTGTGCCCATCGATGAAGGAGAATAGAGCGGGGTAATGATGAATGAAAGACAGAGAGAGAAAAGGTTCTCCCAGTGCTTCACGAATTGCTGGGTTTCAGAGAGAAATCAGGCCCCAAACTCTGTATTGCTCATGGTCACAAGTCCAGGTGCAAAATGCCCACTGTGTAGCCTCCTTGGATGCAGAGCCCACCCCTTCCGGCTGGGTATGCTTTGGGGTGCCTGATTTCCAGCAGCAGCAGGGGCCATGTGATTCCCGGGTCCTGAGCTGGGGCTCTTCTGTCTTCCCGGACCCTCTGCACACAGCAAACCTACCCCGTGGTTCTAGCTGCCTCCTCTGTGCTGACCTGTAAATACACTTGGTCCCAGCAGCCCGGCCAGGTAACTAGCGCTCCGCTGAGATCTCCGTAGGGGATGTAACAGACACCACACAGTCACTAATCCCAACCACAGCTTTTCATTCTCATCCCTCCCAATATCTCCTGAATTACTTCCCAACACAGTAAATCACAGTTCTGTTCTTGCAGTTGCTCAGGAAAAAGCTAGTTCCTGCCCTGGCCTCTCCTCTCACCCACACTCATGGCTGGTTTTTTCTCAGTGTATGCCATGTCCTCTCTTACAGTCTAGCGGAGTGTTACTCATGACAAGCTCCCAGCTCTCAAAGCCCCTCTCTAGGCAGGGTAACATATTACAAACACAGCCAGGCACCCCGACTTTTGACTGCTTCCTCTGTTCAGAGATGGGTGCAACTGGGAAGCCCAGGAGATGCCAGTCTGGGGCTGGACTTTGAGAACGGCCCAGACAGGAAACTAGGCTCAGCCCAGAGGGAAAAAGAAGACTCAGAGAGCCCTTAGCTTTGCTTGGTTTTTTTTCTTCTGAAAATCTGTCAAGCAAAGGATCCAAAAAGCAGTGGGCAGGGCTCCTGGCACTTGTTTGAGTGGCTACCAGCTAGAATTTGGGTATAAAAGGAGACCAGGATGTGAGGTGAGCAAGAGGCAGATTTAGGCCACTGACCTGAGTGTGCTTCCCTGTGGAATCTGTTGGGTCCAAAGCTAAGTAGGAGGGACTTCTAGAATGGGACAGGTGTTGCAGGAAGGCAGAATGCACAAGCCATCCTGGTGCTCGCAAGACAGGAGGTGGACGCCAGGGCTGGAAAGAGGACGGGCCTGGCGCCCACCTCTGGGTAGCCTGAGATTCCAGGATGGCTGAGCCCTGAGAATGAGGGCAGTCTGGAAATGGACCAGTTCTAACAGGACTCCAAGCTGCATCAAAGTCATTGTCTATTTGCAAGAATAATTTTACCCATTTGTAAGAAGAAAGGCAAATCTTGTTGCCAAATATATGCCAGAACTTTGATGATTTTCATTGCTAGTGCAAATTATTCAATTAAAAACTACCAGGCACGCCAAAAATAGAGACCAAATGAATGAAGCCATAAAAAAGAAATGGAATCACTGTGACATTTTATGTTAGGCAGCCAGAGCTATGTTTAGAGAAATATTAATAATTTCAAGTGAATGCATTAAAAGTGAGTGAAAATCAACAATCTAAAGCTATATCTTTTGAAACTAAATATATAAAATTAAACTCCAATAAAATATAAGAAAATAACATAAAATACACATTAGGGACAAATAGAAGCACCAAAGTACACACAATCGTGTGTATCTCTGTAAACTATTTCTGTATTCTACACAATCAACAAGATCCTACAGTGTGGTGCTGCCAACAATGCCAGGGTCGTTGAGCTTGACTCCGAGGCACATAAACACGGTCACTGGAGGTGTGGATGGTGCATGTGGGCTGCTGACACTGCCCCTGTTCCGAGGACACAGCGGAAGTGAGGGGACACAAACTACATAGTATATGACCCTTTGTTTCCAGAGCCCAAGCCTGTGCCCACCCCTCCACACGCCTGTTCATGGAAATCTGCACAACAGCTATGGTTGGAAACCACCCACTTCGGTGGTCAGCTTGGTCAGATGCATAGAGATTGGGGAATACTGTGCCTGTCGATGAAGGAGAATAGAGTGGGGTAATGATGAATGAAAGGTGAGTAAAGCGACCTCTTTGTTATGTTATGATGGTTATGTAGTAAGACCGTGCAACATACGTCCATCAGGATGGAAATCGGAGCGGTGGTGCCTCTGTGGAGCTCAGGCAGGTGATAGGCTAAATGTGTCAGCAGTGAGAGTCAGGGGCTGGATCACGCTGTGGACTCTGAGCTGGGGTGGACCTTCCACAGACACACATGGGAAACTGTCAGGCTGTAGACTTCTTGGTACAGAGCACTATACCTTGCTGTTTGCGTAAATCAAAACTGCAAAAGCAAAGACAGAAGTGATATTGTCTCACCTGTTCAAAACTGCAGCGGGGCTTCGGCTCCCTCCTGGTGACAAGCAGAGTAAAATGCCCCTGTGTGGAGCACAGGCCTGGGCTCGGGGTCCCTGGCACCCTGAAGGCCACCTCCTCTCACCCCTCCCCCACTCACGGGCTGCTCACGTAGGCTTCCTTCTCTTGAGCACCCCCAGCGCTGCACCATTTCACTCCCCTCACTTTGGATCTTTGGGTTCTGGCTAAATTGTTACTTTATGACAGAGACCTTCCAAGGCCACTGTGTCTCACCGCCTCCCTGTGTGCTCCACCCCGCCCTCCTAGGTCCTCCAAGGCCTCCCACTGCTAGTGCTCAGAATGGGGCCCGCCGGTCTTCACAGCATCGCGGCCTGTCCTGGCTTAAACCCGTGTGTGCTGTTGTCCCACCTTGTGCGATCCCTCGAGTCAGCAGGATCTTTGATTCTGGCCCCCTTCTGGGGTCTACGTTCCAGTGAGGCAGGAATCCCTTTGGTTTTGCAATTGCTGCTTGTCAGCTCAGCCAAGACTCTTGGACTCCACTGAGCTTGCTCCTTGAATCCGGAAAAAAGGAAGCAATTTGGCAGAATTAGAAACTGTGACCAGAAATATAGTGAATGTTTACATTTTAAAAATTTGTTATAAGAAAAGACACATCTTTAATTCCTCTTCATTAATTCTTGCTTCGCACACTCTCGTCCCATTGTGCTTCTTTCTTTGGAAGTAGTTTTGCAAGTTTTCTCTGCTCATGTCTTTCAGCTCCGCTGTCCTGGCTGCCCCAATGTCCTGAGCCCCCTCAAAACGTTTGCCTTTCGCAGGGACCATTTTGACACGGGAATGAGCCAGAAATCACACAGCACTAGATTCAGGGGAAAAGGTGGACAAGGACACACTGCAGTGCTTTTATACCGGATGACATTTGACAGCAGCGCTCACTGTATTTTTTGTCATCCTTCCTAAAGATACTTACAAAAGAGCACATTCAGAAAAGTGAGATAGGTGTGTCTGAAGTGAGGGGCAGTTAATGGAAATATATTTTTATTTTAACAATTCATTTTTATATAAACATGTACACATCTTTTGGTCATCCCTTGTATGGTTAAAAATAACTGCAAGGTGAGTGGTTCAGGCCAAGCAGGACTAATCTAAGTTACGTTTGAAGATTCAAAGCCACTCTGCACCATGTCACAGGCTAAGACCCTACAAAACCTAGAGCTGAGTCCATCCATCCAGGAAGTTCAGAGTCGGTGGAGCAGAATCATGAGGGATGGACCAGCCAGGGCTATCTTCCTGCGGGCTGGAGAGCGTCCCTCCCAAGGTCAGGCCTCAGGAAGCACCTGTCAGGACGGAGGGAGCTGGAGGCTCTCATGGAAACCTGCGCGGTGCTGGGGACAACTCGGGATCCAAGGCCCCAAGAGTTCCACGATGATGCACTTTCCAGGTAGAATTTATAGGGTGAAGCTAAAGAGGAAAACAAGCCCCACTGTGGCAGAAATGTCCGCTGAAGAGAAAGACAAAGCTGAGAGAACATCGGCATTAACTCAGTGGTGTCTTTTATGTCCTTTATAATGAATAATCAGATCACATTTGCTTAAACAAGAATCAGTCTGATCTTCCGTATGTATCACTGATGACAGTAACTGAGTGGCACTACCATCTAAGAGTTCTGAGTAGCCTGTGTTTAATCGAAGTATTAAAATCAGCTTTATATTTTAGAGATTAATTTTGTTTCACATTCCTGAAGCAAAGGGCCCAAGCGGTCATGGCTTGGTGGTTTGTTATTCCATTTTCCCTTGACACCAAGATGTGTTTTCTACTTTCTTTGCATGACTGTTGTCCATTGTGCACATAATGGCATAGGCGCTCTGTAAACATGGAATGCCTGTTTGTTTTCCTTAATATGTTATATTTTGTGTTTAAAGAAATGAGGTTTGTTAGACCATCTATAGCCAAAGCTCTTCCTAAGTTAATTCAAGGAGGCAATCTTATACTACATATTTTTTTACTATATGATTTGAACCTCTATAGTGTATATACATATATATACATATATACACACATCTATATACATGTATATATGTATGAAGAAGGGGGAGGAAGAAGAGAAGAGGAGGGGAAGGAGGAGGAGAACAAGGGTTAAGAGGAGAAGCCACTACTTTACCTGAGCCCAGCACACATTTGGAGATTCCATAAATCCTCAGAGGGAAGCAGTTCTCATGACTAATGAGGTGGAGCGGAGTCTCTCCTTCTTTGATGGCGCATTTGCAGCCTGCTTCCTGGCTCTTTGAATGCCTTGTCTGGGTAACTACTGAACTCAGAACTGTTCGGGTAAAAGGTGCAACCCTGCAAGCTGCTGCCTGCCCTCCACAGGGTCCTATGCTTGGTCCCCGCCCACCTGCAGCTCAGTCCAGCTGGTGTCTGTTCATTTATCTCCCCATCCTGCAATGGTTTCTGTTTCCTGATGGATGGAGAGTGTCTTGCTGCATAGGCTGATGGCACCTGTCCTTTAGATAGCTGGCATTCAGCGCTTGCCTAAAGACTACATGCTTGGCCAAGTACAGGACAGTGGATCTCAAAACCTGTGCTCCTACCCCTGTAGTAGGCTGTCTGCTGTGGTCTCACAATGATCCCTTGCTTTCGGTGAAATGAGCAGGAAGTCACAATGGTCACACTTTCAATTTCGGTAAAGGGCTACTTACACACCTTCTAGAGGAGCCTCATACAAGTAGCATGAGCCCGTCACCTGCTTGTGGGCAGGTTCCACACCTGAGAAGCAGCCGGAGCCTTGTCCTGACCCCAGGTGACACCTTTCCCAGAGCTGACTCAGTCTGGGTGCCTGAGACTAGGGAGTGCAGTCAGGGACAAAAACATGGGACGGGCTATAAGGACGGGCCTGGGGACCAGGTGGAGGGAGCGGCAGACCTGACTAGGTCACTCTGCTCCACGTGTTCCCACAGCACCCCTGAAGATACGCCCACAGGAGACTCATCCTCTAAGGGTGTCATGGCAAAGCTCTGGAAAACCCCAGCGCAAGAGTCTGTTGCTGGTATTGTTATTGGACCAGTATTTCCCACATGTGCTGGCATGGGATCAGTTATTTTCATATCACATCAACACCACTCAGAACCAGTCTCCATGAAACACACTTTGACAATCTCGAACCCAACCCAGTCACATGCTTCTGACTCAAACCCTCAGCCTTTGGCCTCGCTGCTTCTCTCTGTTTCTCAGCTGGCTGGAGCTCTTAGATTTGTGAATGCGAAGTTTAATTTCTCTCCTTTTCATGGAAGATTTATCTTCTCTTACAGAGAAGTCTTACACATGTGTGCCCTTCTGTCTGCCTGGATTCTGGAAATCCTTGCCCCAAAGTGCCCCATGCAGTGGTGTGGCAGTCAAAGGAAGGCATACACGGAGGGCCTCAAGCGTCCCTCATCTATAGAAAAGGTACAGAAACAGTTTCTCTCGCAGACTAAGCTCTCAATTGACTTTCTCCAAGAGCACAAAAATTATTTAGCAGTGGAGTTGCAGGCAAGCCAGGGGTGGTGATGGTTCCAAAGTGCTGGAGAACAGCACGTTGACATACCAACCTCAGGTCATGTTATGGATCAGATCTACAGTGTGATTATTTATGGGGACTGAGTCTCAGTGGAATCCATAGCTGAGTGGGCTGCTAGGAAGTGAGCCCTGGCTGGAGGTGGTTTGCCGGGTGTGACCTGGAAGGGTACATCTTTCCTAGGTTTAGCTTTTCCTTGTCTGCTTCTAGCTGTCATGGGCAGCTGGGCCCTTTCATCATACTTTGGTCTTAGAGTTGACAGGCTGTGAAGTAAAACTGAAACTGAGTCAAAATAAACCTCTCCTCCTCTAAGTTCTGAGTATTGGGTAGTTTATCCTAGTGATGATAAAATAACTAAGACAGAAGTTGGTGGAGGACAGAAGCTGCTGAGCCCTGCGATTTAGAAGCCTTAGGAACTGGAATGTGGAATGTGCTTAGAAAGAGATTCCAGCTAGAGATGACTGCTCTCCACAGAGTAAGCGAAGTTTGATGGGTCTATGAGGCAGAGCTCAGAAAACCAGGAGATGCAAATGTAAGAGTCAAGACTAGCTTGCGGAGCTTCAGTTGGGAACCAGAGCTCCATTGGAAGTCTGAAAAGAAGCCACATATGTCATGCTCTGTCAGAAAATTTGTCCTCATTTTACCATGTGCTCTGACTATGAGAAGGGCATCAGACCACTTAATCTGGCAGAGGAAATTTCAAAGCAGCGCAGTGTGTAGGATGTAGGTGGGTGTTGCATGCTGCTTTTTAACAGAAAGGAAGTACCTGTAAATTTGGGGCCATGGAGGGCACAGTTGCTAAAATTATTAGCATTAAAAGAAGCCAAGTTCTTGGCATTGAGACATTTAAAAAGTAGGCTTGAGGGCATCTCAGATATCAGGAAGATTCTAACCTTTTCAGGATCAGAGGTGTAAATTTCAAAGTCTTCGCTTTGAAAAGAGCTCAGCTCATTCAGGGACAACTGTAAAAAAACTTCCTAGAGTCCATCCAGTTAGCCATTCAGAGGTCACTGAAGTCATGATTTAAGGGAAAACTGGCTACTGTTTAGGAGGCAGCAGACATTGCTATCATGCCCAGAGTGGACAGATCCAGCTGCTGACCACTGCAGCTGATCTTCATGATGCTCTTCCATACTAAAATCCACTAGTGTTTATTGCTCTTTCCTTTGAACCAACCTCTCTGTCCACATTACTCTAGGTAAGAATTCTGAGTAGATTTGTAGATTTACAGGACTTTTGGAGCAAGTACTATGTTAGAAATAAATCACAATACCATATTTTTTCTCTGGCATGAGGAACTGAAGATGTAAATGAGTTCTAAAATGTATGATAGGTATTGTGAAATAGTAAGACAATATTCAAAGGGACAAGGAAGATAGGGGAAAATAAAGAAGGGAAAGAAAAAACTTAATGGTAAAAAAGGAAACAAAGCTTATGTATATAGAAGGTGGGGTTGTGTGGAGCAGGGGAAAGGGAAAAATGAGAATTAAGTCATGTCATGTAGAGGTACAGACTCTCAGTGTTGTGGTCACAATGTGTATAGAAAATGTACCCATAAAACCAATTTTTTTTTTAAAAAGAAATAAATCACAAGCAGTTTTACAGGACACCAAAGTGAGGTGACCCTCAAAGTGTATGGGGGAATGCTGGTTTCATAGCAGCTGCAAGTGTGTGACAACCCGGGTATGGCCTCATGATCAATACAGGGCTCCAGGACACTCTCAGCTGTCACCTCCCAGGAGAGGAGGGGCTGAAGCAGGGAATCCACTGCAGGCTAGTATGGTGCCTGGGGGTGTTAACATTGGGCTGGGTCCCTCCCTTCTGGGTTTTAGCTACCCCACACTCCTCACCTTCTTGAAAGGGATAATAGACCGTTCACAATGGCAGGAGCGGGAAAGGTGCCCCCAGCACAGCTACACTTGTGTTGGAGTAGAAGAGAGCAGCTCAGTGGCGGGGAGGACAGGGAAGCAAGTTATCCCTCCTTTGAGGGGGACAGGAGGAGGGAAGGGAAGGGGAGGGGAGGAAGGGGGGAGGGGAGGAAAGGGGGAGGGGAGGAAATTGGGGGAGGAGAGGGAACAACAGCCACTGGCCAAGGTGAAATTCTTTCTAGTCAGTTGTAGAAGAGCAGGAGTCAAGTGCTGTCCTGCCTCAGTGTCCTGGAGTGAGTCAAGGTGTCTGAAAATCCCTGCACAATGAGACCCCTGGGACACACTTGGGAGACACCTGAACACTGTGTCAGGATCAGAGAGTGAAGAGGAGAGGCCACTTTAACCTCCTATCAGGGAACAGCATCTACCTGAGTTCCTACATGAGCAGCACCAGATGTGGATGCCATGTGTCCAGCGGGATCTCATGTGATTAACTGAAAACAGGTCACTGAGAATGAAACAGCCTTAGGTTAGGTGAAAGAACGCAGGCATGCACAAGCATGCGTGCACACACACACACACACACACACACACACACACACACACTCACAGTGCTGTCTCAGCATCAGTAGACACATCCAGAGCACAGAAGTCTGCAGAGACAGAGAAGTTTGACATCCATAGCAAAGAGGGGCCAGGAGCCACTGTGTCCCGGGCATGAGCTCTTGTGATGGATGAGAAATTCTGGAAGCCAGTAGTGATGATGGCTGAATAACCCTGTGAGCATTCTGAATACAGCCCAAGGTAACCCACGTTCAAATGGTTATGGTCATAAATTTTATGTCACGTGTATTTTTCCATAACTTTCAAAATTAAAAATAGTTTGAACAGAATAGAAGAATTAAAACAAATACAGTATTGACTCTTAGTTGTAAATTACTGAAACCTCTTTCCATTTAAGAGGAACGTGATAAACCCTGCTCAGTGCATCAACCTGCAGCTCTGCAGCCAGAAGGAGCAGGAGCTTCCACAAGGGCTGTGGCCGAACTCATCTATTCGGGCTGAAACATGTAGGGTTCTTATTCTCAGAGTGTCCACTTCCATTTTCTTTTCTTTTTTTTTTTTTAGGTTTTTTTGAGACAGGGTCTCGCTTTGTAGTTCAGGCTGGCCCTGAGCTCAGCCTCCAACTCACATCACAATCCTCCTGCCTCTGCCTCCCGAGTGCTGGGATTACAGGCGTGAGCCACCACGCCCGGCACTGTGGCATGTGGTACTGGTTGCTGCTGGGGTGAGTCTCCACACCCAGTATTGTTATGTGGTTACCGGGGAATCGAACCCAGGCCCTTGCGCTTGCAAGACAGGCGCCGGAACCACTGAGCTAACTCTCCAGCCCTCCACTTCCATTTTCTAACAAGGTGCTCACTTTAAGTTATATGGATACATAGCCTCTCACTTAAATGCCCTTAGTGGAGGATATTTGGGTAAATAAATACTCCCTGTACAAAATGTCATAATATTGGTTGGATAGAAGGATAAATTTTAAATTCTTATTTTTATTATTTAACCTAGTTCAAAAGAGTCTTAGAAAATAAATTCTGCTTTTTTTTTTTAAGGTTTTTTGAGACAGGGTCTCGCTTTGTGGTTCAGGCTGGCCCTGAGCTCAGCCTCAAACTCACATCACAATCCTCCTGCCTCTGCCTCCCGAGTGCTGGGATGACAGGCGTGAGCCACCATGCCCGGCACTGTGGTATGTGGTACTGGTTGCTGCTGGGTGTGGGTCTCCACACCCGGTATTGTTATGTGGTTACCAGGGAATCGAACCCGGGTCCTTGCGCTTGCGAGACAGGCGCCGGAACCACTGAGCTAACTCCCCGGCCCAATAAATTCTGCTTTTGAAACTGTATTTTCTACACTTTCCCTTCTACTTTCCTTCATCCATTATGTTTGTACAACAGCTCAGTGTCATCTGGTAACGCAATTGCAAAGAACCATTTCTCAAATCAACCCTTCTGAAAAATTAGTGCATTCCCTAAAGTAAAGTAATAGTAATAAAAATAAATCAAAGCCTGGGTTGATATACCTTGCTTTAGTTTCTAGTTTCATCATTGCAAACTTTCACATCTAAAGAACTCACCCAATAGACGAGTGGGCTTTGGAAAAAGAAAGTTATATTTTTAATGGCCAAAGGGAAAATTAAAGAAAATAAAACCTAAAATGCTGAACTAAAGACTGGAAGGCCAGTTTTAGTCATTCTACTAAGCTTTATTTTGGTTGGACTGAGATGAAAAATGATGAAAATCACATTTCAAGATCAAGGTTTTCGGGGTCGATAGTGAGAGCCCGGGTCCAGTATTTGGCCACCAGTCCTCAGAGGCGTCCCCAAGCGCCTGGAGGCCGTAGTGGAGGACGCCGGTGCTCAGGCAGGACCGCGTGTGACGCCAGGTCCACCGCAGCTGGAGCCCAGAGATGGCGGTGACACAGGTCCCCTTTCCTCAACGCCGTCCACCATCCCATTTTCTGTAGGAAAAACATCAGTTCAAAATTTTCTACTTCTATTAAAAAATGTAATGTTTTAGGGAAAATAATAAAATACAAAGAAATAGATATGATTACCAAAAATGGGAAGAAATATTTAATACGATGTATTAATATGCAAATACCCGTTTCTGTTTTTCCAAGGTCTGCTCAGCCTGACCTAGGAGGCTCCGCACGCACAGACGCCATGCGCAGCCCTCGCCATAAGGCAGGGAGGTCTCCCTTTCTCTGTATCTTGCCCAGTGGGGGAAAGAAAAATATTTTCCACTTTGTACAATCTTTACAACCTCCAGGGGAGATGTGCTGGCCTCTGTGCTGGGCCGGAGAGCTTCAGCTAACCACACGGAAAACACAGACGGAGACCAGATTTTCTAGGCCGGCCTCCAGCACCAGCAGCCCGCAGAGTGCCGGGTGGCTCCAAATTCTGCCACGTGTCGCAGCTGAGCCAGGGTGAGGGCGAAGCGGGGAGTCTCTGGACATATAAAAGGCACTTACAGAGGTGGTTCTGCTTCCTCCGCTTTATCCTCTTAAAATGGCACTAACGTGATTTTATGTTGACTAAGAAAAATGACATAAAACAGCTTTTCTCTGCCAGCTCAGAGAAAACCTTCCAAAGGAAAGGTCTCAATCCCCAGCTTAGCTCAGATTTTGTTTAAAAAACCCAGAGTTTCTCGCATTCATTTATTCAGACACCCACACATCTGCCGGTGCGGTTGACGATTTCCAGCGGGGAGCCCCAGGCACACCCCTCGTGCCGGCTGCTCCGCCGGAGCCAGGGAGGAGCACTGCGCGCCGGGCTCCACCTGCACAAGCCGGCGCCCCGCAAGCCTCGGCCTCTCGGCGCTGGTCTCCCCTCGCGGGCGGGAGCAGCCGGAGGGACAGGCAGGGACAGGCTGCGTCTCCGCGACCCTCTGAGGAGGTGAGGGAAGGAGCGTAATGTCCGTCCGTCCGGAGCTGCATCTTACAGTTCCGGGCCTGACACAAGGGCGCACACTGAGGTCTGCTCCCTGAGAGGGAGTCACCCACGTCAAACAAACCTGCTTTCTCTCCTCTCTGACATATTTGTCATTTTATAACACTCGTGTCAGTTGTAGTATTTACTCTGGCTAAACAAGTCTATAAAGAGCTGCCACGTTGCTAATTTGGCAAAATGATTAGGGCGCTTATGTTGCTCTTGCAGAAAACAAATTCACCTCTGAAATTACGTAAATGTCCGTGGCATTGCTTCCGGGTCTTCCTGGGACAGACACACCCACTCCACACCACTCAACCCAGTTCTGGTGACTACTAGAAAGCAGAGTTATCTTGGAGTAAAGGGGGAGAAAACGAAAATGCAGGGTCCTGAAAGCCATGTTCGGCTGGGGCAGCCCAAGGAGCAGTGAGCACCTAACAGCAGAAAAAGCGTGAGACTGAGGCCCCCTAGGGAAAGTGTAGGCCGGCAGCTGATCTACACAGGACGTCTTGTCCTCGGGACACGGGCGACAACCTGACTGTGCTTCAAACCACACTGTATCCAGCACAAGCCGGTAGATGTGCTTCTGGGCAGTTTTGACCAAATAAAGCAGAAAAGTTAGAGATGTGAGATAAGTTGCCATGCTTCTTCAAATTAAGGCTGTAAAATTCGACCGTGAACTATTCACAATGCATCATGTAACAATGTTCACTTTAATACTAACCTTCTGGGTCACTCGAAGCTGGTGCTCAGAGCAGCTCTTTGAGTAGGGGGAGAGTTGATCTACAGGAAGCCTTCCTTCATCCAGAGTTCAGTGTGAGTCAGGCTGGGTGGTGTAAAACAATCTATATATATTAACTTATTCTTGTACAATAATCTACATTTACTAGTGTGTAAAGACCTACGTTTATTCAAATGAAGCCATGCCGTCTTCTTCTAGAACATCGTCTTAACACTCCCAATGCGTCCCGGCCTGAATTTGGGAACCGCTGGCCCCAACGCTCCTGCCCCGCCATGGAACTGTCCTTGGTGAGCACTTCTTGTCCGTGGAGCCTGCTCGGAGTGCGTTGACGACGCAGAGGTCGCCGACTTTACCCCACGGGTCCCTGACTCATGTCACGACCTCTTGCTGACTGTCCTTACAAAGCTTCCACTCCATCAAGTGCTCATCGAAGACTCGGGTGACAAGAATGGCAACAGAAGTGGTGACAGTTAGGAATGAAGGTCTACACAGAAGTGCCAAATAATCACAGGCACCACAATTCGGAAAACATTTGTTTACTTGACATGAGCACATTAAGAACATCTATTACGGCACGTGCTATGCTCAATTATGGTGATTCATGCTAGATGCAAACACATCCTACTGTTGCCAGTACACATGGTATTTGTGGGTTGTGTCTGTACTGAGGTCATTCAGCAATAAATCTCAGGCTCATTTATCAACTTAGGCATTTATTTCTCCCCCAGAGGTGTCCAGTTTTTACAAAGGTGTCTAGGTGTCCAGGATTTACAAAGGCTTAAGCATAATTTACATTACTACTTATTTTAGTGTTAATGTCTATGATATTATTTATGCATAGTTAATTATACATTAATATTATTATTTTATAATTCTGTATGGCCATTGTGTGTTGCAATCAACATACTAAATGTGTCCATCTGACTGATGATCTTAACTGGGACTTATTTATGTTACTGACATCCTGAAAAATCATGTATAGGCTAATTTCCTGGTTAGGTCTTATTTGTGGGGAAGTATGATAACATACTCAAAAAGACTGCAATCTGAATATTAACCAGAGGCTGAGAAGAAAAATACAGAGCAAAATATCAACTGGCAGAGGAACGGACAGGGAGAGATTTATAATTACCGCCTTGCTTGGTCCATTTGCTTAGCTCAGCTGTCGCACTTCTGACAGCAGGGAGGTTTTGGGAAGCAGGGGAATAGACATTGATCTGAATGTTGGCTTTCGGAAACCTTGCGTTGTGAAAGAATTAGGATAGAGTTTTGGAATGGGAACTGTATTAGTCCATATACCTGAAATAAGTCAACTTAAACCCAGAAAGGATAAGTCAGGTGCGGTGGTGCACTTCTGGGGTCCCAGCACCTGGGAAGTCAAGCGGGAGGATCACAAGTTTGAGCCCAGCCTGCTCAGTAAGATCCTATCTTAGTAAGATCCTATCTCAACATTATAAAATAGAATAGGGCTGGGGATGGGCTCAGCACACAGGCTCTGTACAGCAAATGAATGAAAGAAACAAAGAAAGAAAAACAGACAGGCAGAAAGCAAGCAGGAGAGATCAGTGAGATCAGTGAGGCTTCGGTACATGACTCCTCTGCTCTGTCGCTTTGGGCCTGTGGCCGGCAGTGTGCTTGGTGGTGCCAGGAAGCAGAGTAAGGGTCGGATCTGACTGCCACTTCTGGGCCATGCCCAGCGATGTTCCTCCTCTAACCCCCACAGCCTAGAGGATCCACCACCTGCCCATAGTGCTACCAGGCCTTTAACATCTGGGCTCTGCGGACGTTCCCCAACCGAGCCGTAGGGGCTGCATCTCCACCAGAGATGGTGCCCGAGTGCAGATGGCAGAATAACAGGAGGAAAAAGGGCAGAAGCTCCAGGGGGCTTTCTGCAGCAGCTGTGCTTACTCACCAGGTCACACTTCTCTGAACTTCAGCTGCATCCTGTGAACATCAGCTTAGCATTTCTGACCTCACGTGGCTTCTGCCTTAGGAACCCAAAGGCCTGGGGGAGTCGGCACCTCCAGGGTGACGGACTCTGTCCCCTGGCACAGTGGGAGTAAGTCATCCCCAGGTGGCCAGTACCACCCACAGTACAATGACGCCCACTCCTCAGGCTGCAAGGACAAAGGGCTTGAACCCGGCATGGGCTGCTGGACTTAGGCGCAGCCTACAGGAGACTTGGAGAGAGGCGTAGGTAGGAAAGCCCTCTCCCCTGACTGGGGAGTTCTGCGACTGATCCTGAGGGCCAGATGAGGAGAAGCTTGTCCTGTAGAGAAGGTAGGAAGCTCCAGGTGTATTCTGAATCATGACACAGCTGAGGTCAGTCCTCAGTGCCGGGTACAGTGGCGGTGGAGAGAAACCTGCTCCCAAATCCTGCACCCCGCTCCAGAGGCCTTTGCACCCACACCGTCCCTCCAGAAGGGAGCTGTGTCTGACTAACACAGCCTCCCAAGCCTGTCATCACAGCCTTCTGGCTCTGACCCGCTCACCCCTCCAGCCGTGACCCGCCTATCTTCCTGTTCTAATCGACATACCCTCAGCTCTCACCAACACAACTTTCTGGTTCTGAGCTCAGGTCAGCACACCCTTCTTGCTCCAGTCTACTCACCTTCCCAGTTCTGGTTGTCTCACCTTTCCCACCCTGTCCAGCACACCCTCCCAGCTCCACCCAGTTAAGGCGCCCTTCCAGCTCTGACCATGACCAACTTCTAGCTCTAGCCAGCAGACTCATCCAGCACCGACACACCCTCTTGCTTTGAACATCTCACCGTTCTCATTCTTCTCAACAAACAAAACTCTGGCTCTGTCCAACTACTCCTTCCCACTCTGTCCACCAAACTCTCCAGCCCTGACCATCTCTCCTCCAGTTCTTACCACACACCTTTCCAGCTCTCATCTTCCTAGCTGTGGCCAACACAGCTTTCCAGCTCTGATCATTCCACACTCCCTTCTTTGGCCATCTCACCCTTCCATGTGTGATCTTATCCTCTTCCTGCAAATGAGCTCCCTTTACTCAGCCCCGGTGGGGAGCAGTATGTGCACAGGATGCGTTTGCCTCGGGGTCTGCTGGCTTCGCGCGTTCTCTCTTGGGCCCAGCTTCTTACATCTCATAAGTTGGAGTACATTGGACATGTCACCTTTGGTCTCCTTGTCTAACTTTTTTCCTCCTCAAAATTAAAACTATACAAAGTAAGCCAGATGATGTCTATTTGGATTTCAGACCACATTCTGTTTTGAGAAAGAGATAGAGCACAGAGTTTCTGAAAAGGAGGAGACCAGTTGACCTTCATCTCTTCCTCCACCTGCTGTGGCTCACAGACTCTGGGCTCCTTCCTTGTCAACAATGGAAAATAGTCTCTGCTACATGGAGATTCCAGAGATGTCAGGGATTACATGCATTGGCTTCTGCATTTTCCACCAGGAAACCAAAGCTCTGAGAGGAAAAGTAATTGCTAAGTTACTGAGCTAATTAGGAGCAGATTCTGGGACTGAGACTCAGCTTGCCTGGCGTGCAGTCCAAACATTCTTCATGGCTGTAACTTCATGCTGTGGGACTGCAGAGGATGCATGATTCAAAAAATGTTATTTGAGAAGCTTCTATTTGAGTCAAGTTAGAATATGATCTCTACCATATACCAAAGTAATTTCTGGCTTATGAAAAATTGTATATAAAATTGAATTGTGAAGAAAAAACAGCAATCGATGCAGGGAATAATAGGTTTAAAGACTTATCATTTCATACCTCCTGGGGACATGAAAACGAATGGATGGAAAGTACTAGAAGTTTTTTTGTAAAAGACCCCAGGTGGGAAGTGGTTCCAGAGGAGACACGGCAGCCGTGAGATTTGGGCTGAGGGAGGCAGGGAACTGAGTGTGACCACCAGACCCTGTGCTGTCGTGGGAAGCTGAGAGTAAATTACACGGGGTAACAGCTTCAGAACTCTCAGCACTGAGGACTTTAATTGCCTCTAGATTTGGGGTCTAGGAATAGGGCTGAGAAGAAAGGAGGGTGAGGATGGGATTGTCTTCTGGCTGCTACTTGCATGCCCTCTTGCATATGGAGCTTTCAGGCTCAGACCTCCCCCCCCTTAAGGGCTGTGCCCTGTGCGTGGTGACTGGTACATCTTCCCCTGCAGGAGTGGGCGTTCCCCACAGACAGTCCACCGGGCCAGCAGTCAGGTTCAGACACTACAGGGGTCACTCATGGCCTCAGAGTTGTCACGTTTGGTCCTGTGTTGGTCAGTATGACCTGCCAGCAAGGAGCAATGGCACCTGAGAGAAAGCCTTCGCCCTGAAGCAAGACCCCAAAGCACAGCAGCAGGAAATACCTCAGAGGACCGGAGAGCGTGCTGGCAAGAGAACAACAGCTACCACCAGCGTCCTTGGAGAAGGGAGGAGAAAGCCTCTACGACCTGGCCAGTCACACGCATGACCAGCTTGTCACATGGGACCCAGCCTGTCAAGTGCATGACCCAACCTGTTACTAGCACTCTTAGAAAGGCCGAAAGATAATGACTCCACGACTCACCAAGAACAGGGAAACAGAGAGAGGGGAGCACACTGAGAGGCACTCCGAAGGCGTCCCGGGCCCTGAGGGCAGGGGCTTCGGCCCTCCCCACGCACAGCCCGTGTGCCCTGGTGTGCTGACACACATGCGCCGCAGGATGTGAAAAGCAACTCAGGATGTGCACACACACGTGCCGATTTGTCATGCCCTTGTGAGATTATAAAGAGCAGCGTTTTGTTTCTATCAAAAATAAAATATGACTGTGGAGTAAAAGTCTGATGTATGGGCCGGGGAGTTAGCTCAGTGGTTCCGGCGCCTGTCTCGCAAGCGCAAGGGCCCGGGTTCGATTCCCCGGTAACCACATAACAATAGTGGCATGGAGATTCACCCCAGCAGCAATCAGTACCACATTCCACAGTGCCGGGCGTGGTGGCTCACGCCTGTAATCCCAGAACTCAGGAGGCAGAGGCAGGAGGATTGTGATGTGAGTTTGAGGCTGAGCTCAGGACCAGCCTGAACCACAAAGTGAGACCCTGTCTCAAATAAACCTAAAAAAAAAAAAAGTCTGATGTATTTGGAGGCGATGTTTCTTAAAAGTTGAGATACAAATATGGTTTGCAGAAAGAAATAATCTGCTGAGGTGAGTACACTGGCCGAAGATATTCACCAGAATCATATAAGCTAAAGCCGAAATTCACTATTATGGTTAAATATTAAAATTAGTCTGGAAGTTTTACCTAGCCTTTCCCTTAATTAGCTTTCTGACCTATGCCTATAGTAAACTAGATAGAAAAAGCCAGAAGACCAACTTTACCTATTAAATGCATTATTTCTACAATTTACTTCAAATAAAATTTGAGCAAAAATGGATAAGTCTGGCACAGTTAAAATTTGAAAATTGTAAAACCCAGGGAATTTTGGTAATGAGCACAGTAGTGTATTTGCTGCTTGGATTTGTAGACAAATAACTTCTAGCACTCTTTTTTTAAGTTTCTTTGAGAAAGTGTCTTACTTTGTACCCCATGCTAGCCTTAAATTCATGGCAATCTTCCTGCTTCTGCCTCCTAAGTACTGATATTACAGGCGTTAGCCACCATGCCTGGCAGTCACTCTTTAGCTGAGACAGTGGGCTCTGGGGTTTTGGGGTCTGCATATATTTATGATTAGACAGAAGATCATTTTAGTAGTAATGCCAGGCATTATTCTGCTTGATTTGCAAAGCATAAAAATTTTAAGGGAATTTGATCCATATGTTTGGTTAATTTAAATTTGAAGCATTGGATGAGTGCTTTAAAAAACATTGCTCCCTAAGTCACCCTGACGCTGTGCATTTGCCCAGTGAGTCTGAAGATCTGCCAGCCCTGCTTCCCGAGGCGGATCAGCTCCAGGCTGCAGCACCAGCTCTTCCCTGGTCTACGGCTGCCTTGCAGATTTCAGCCCCACACATGCTCCGACCAGTTAATCAAAACCAATCTCTTCCGCTTCTGCTCTCCGTGCCCTTCTTCCTTCCCCGGGTAGCCGCACAATGGTGAGAGTGCTGGGAGCAACTGCAGCAGAGCCATGAGACCGGACCTGGAGGAGGAGCTGGAACTGCCGCAAAGACTCCTGGGCCCGCGGTCAAGTTCCGCAAGTGGAGCTGGGAGGTTGCTGCGGCTCTGTGGAGCTGCGTGAGCTGGAGGGTGGGCTTGGGCTGTGCCAGCCCGCGCACAGCACTGTGTTGCTTAGGACTCTCCAAGGAGCAGAGTTAATAATAAACACATGTGCATAGTTACACAGGGAACTTATTAGGTCAGCTTATGGAATCAGGGGCTGGAGGGTCCCACAGATGCTGTCTGAGCTAGAAAATCAGATCATCCAGCAGCCACTCAGCCCAAGACGGTGGAAGCTGAGGACAAGAGGGATGAAGGCCATGATGTCAGTCCAAGCTTGAAAGCCTGGAAGGTCACTAGAAAGTCGCTGGTGTGAGTGTGTCTTGGAAGCTTGAATAAACCAGAGACCTGGAGACCCATGTCCAAAGGTAACAGCAGCAAAGGGAACACACACTGAGGCTAGAGATCTTCAAAACACACACTTCTCATCTTTCCCTTTTTAGTCCATCCAGGCTGAAAGCCTATTGGCCGGTTCTGGCCCACTAGGTGGGTCTTTCACCCTCAGTTTGCTGGCTGACCTGCCAATCATCCACGTAGGCACGCGTAGAACTGTGTTTTACTAATCCAGTGTCTGGTTTCTAATGCACTGGAGTTGACATAGCATAAATAATGGTTGCAGTGCAACCCGGGGAGCTATGGAAGGAAGGCGCAGGTGGGGAGGAAGGTGGGCAAGACGCTGCGTGTTGCATGAGGTGGGTGGCAGGTAGACGGAAGCAGCAGGGACAGGCAACTACCAAGGCCCAGGGTAAGCCAGGCTTTTTTTCCTGTATAATGGAAGCAGCAGGGAGAAAGAGGGGAAAGACTTTGAAAAGAGAGGGAAGGGAGGTGGCTAGTGAACAGGTGTAAGGGACTTCTGAACTATCTGGAGGAGTCCATGTGAGAAGAAAGCTCCGTGAGTGTGCGACATCAGAAGTCTCCAGCCAGTGTCCCAGGAGCCATGGTTTAAAACAAGCAGAGAATATGGACAGTTGTCAGGATTAAAACCAGGTTCATTCAATGGAAAAAACACTGAGAAGAAAACTAATGCTAAGAAGTGGTGAGATCATGAAAAAGTGACGCTGGGGAAGAGACCGAGGAGAAGAGCTCACGTGTCTGTTGTAAGCCTAATGTGCTATGAAAAAGTAATCTACACGGAATTGAAAAAGTAGGGGTGGGTTGATCTTGTGTTTTTAATATTTAACAGGATGTTTTACGGTCATTGTGAGAATTCCTATTTCAAAACGTTTTGTGATAAAAGCTATTAGTGAAAAATAAAAAAGATGACAAGAAAGTAATTTTGATTTAAAATGCCTTCATAGTTCCCGAGAAGCTGACCGGGAATGCCAGGAGGTCTGCTCACGGGTCCCTCCCTCGTTTTTTGTGTGCAGAAGAACCTGACAATTGGGATACTTTGACTTTTGATTTTTTAAAAAAGAACAATCCCTTGCTCTATTTACCCAGGAATGTGGACTGTGATTAGACAGAAAAAAAAAAAAAAAACTTTTTTAGTAAAATTAACTGTCTGTTCAAATTTTCATCACCAGAAATCCAAATCATTCCTTTCGCAAGAGAATAATAACAGTATAGTGCGTTCTCTAAGACTTGGAGAGGAAAGAAACATTTCAGAGGCAGAACGCGGGGTAAGTGCCGAGCGCAGAGGACAAGCATGACTCCGCACGGCAGGAATGTCACCGCCTGGCCGGCCACGCTTGCTTGGCACTGTGTGCGATTGTTTATGCCAGGCTGCAGAAGTCACTTGAACTCATGTCCTTTGACCGAACGTTTTTTTATGAGACTTCCATAAATCATACCTCTGAAAATGGCATCGTAGGCATGGAGCAGGTCCCGTTTTTATAAGAACTCTCTTGTGCTGGGCTCCTTCTCTTTCCGCAGATGAGAATCACGCGGTGCTTAATTTCCTCTGTGCTTTACCCCATGGCCAACTGCCTCTGGCTCCTTAAACATTCTGGTCTTTAACTCAGTTTGTGATTCTCTGTCAGATAAATATTTTTCTCTGTTATCAATCAGTTAGGAGAGTAAGAAACTAAATTGATGAAACAAAAAGGAAGTAGTTTGTTTAACATCTTCCACTCTTCCTCACATCTTTGCTAGGTAAAATTCAACCACTTCTTCAAGAAATTTGCCTTTTAAGTATCTTTGTGATATTCAGGTAGTAGATCTCAGGATAATGTAAAAATCAGTTAAACTGACAATGAAGGGAGAAACTGGACTTCACCAAAATTTAGAACTTCTGTCCTTCAAGCGACAACCTTAAAAAGGGAGAAAATAGCACGTTTTACTGCAGTCACAGTATGGGACAGGCCTTATCGGTTGGACAGTAAGAGACCCCAACTAACAGCTAAGCTGTGGACCCCATCAGTAGCTGAACTACAGGCCACATGGCACTCAGCACTGATGTCCTCGTGGCCTTGGTGCACATGGAAATGTGGCCATGATCATCAGTTACCAAAAAAAGCACAAATTAGGTCCAAAATGCACCCTCCCCAGGTCTAAGGCTAAAGAGTCTGAAATAACAGCTGCTGGTAAGGACACGGCAGTCCAGCCTCCGGTCATTGCTGGGAAATGGGAAGTGATTCAACCACTCGATGACGCTTCACCGGGATTCACTACCCTTCAGTGCATGGCTGCCATCTGGTCAGCAGCCCCTCTCTGAGGTGTGGCTGTGAGACAGAAAGGGACGGTCCACAGTGCTACACACAGCCTTTGGTAGTGGCTTTGTCATCATGGACACAGTTAGTCACAGTGCAAGGAGCAGAGAAGAGTCACTGGCTTGCACTGGAATTAACGGCATGACAAACATCACAGACGAGCAGTACGGAGGGAAGCTGTGTGTGCTTAGGACACCAAGGGTGTGACCAGACAGACTCAAGCACCCCCTGTTGGTTCCATGTCTGTGAAGCTGAACAGATAACACTAACCAGGGAAGAAAAATCTGGGTCCTGCTCTTACCGGATGGCAGTGGACAGAAAGGGCAGGGAGAAACACCCCAAGTCTCATGACACCAAGGTTGGTACAGGTAGCACATATAGCCGTGGAGATAGCTGTGGACTCTGTGGACCTCCCATTTCCTTCTCATCACACCTGGGAGTGGAATCGCTGGGCAGAGGACAGGTATGAATTCCAACTTAGTACTTTAGTAATGCTCAGTAAACATCAATTGAGTGGACATATCTTTTGCATGTGCACACAGTTTGTCAGGTAGTGCAATTCCAAGAGCTTTACAGATGTTCCTCATTCAATCCACACAAAAACCTAAGTGCTCAGTGTTCTTATCTGTAATAGACAGGCAGGAACATTATCTACCCCACGGGCTGCCTAAGTGCCCTTCCTTTCTTCATTTGGGAACGTGCTGTCCACATTTCCTATTCTCTGCCTGACTTTCAGCTGGAGCACTGTTTACTGTCCTCCTTATGTATAAGAGCTCTTTACATAGAGGAGCTTTGCTCCCCTGATCCACGGATGCTGCAAGTATATTTAACTATCTTTTCTTTATTACTTCATAATCTGGGAACTTTGTAGCTCTCACCTTAAAATTGCTTGACAAGGGCCGGGGATTTAGCTCAATGGTTCCGGCACCTGTCTTGCAAGCGCAAGGACCTGGGTTCGATCCCTGGTAACCACATACCTATACTGGGCGTCGAGACTCATGTCCCAGCAGCAATCAGTACCACATACCACAGTGCCGGGTGTGGTGGCTCACGCCTGTTGTCCCAGCACTCAGGAGGCAGAGGCAGGAGGATTGCTGTGATGTGAGTTGGAGGCTGAACTCAGGGCCAGCCTGAACTACAGAACGAGACCCTGTCTCAAAAAACCTAAAAAAAAAAAAAAAATTGCTTGACAAATTTCCCTGGAGACCTCCTAATTGCCAAATTCAGGTTTATTTTCGGTCTTTAAAGTAGTTCTTGCCACATAGGCTACATTTTCTACTTTATTTTGAAATATTCTGCTTTTATTGATAGTACAGTAGCTTCCTCCTGATTTCTTTCTCTGCTATATCTAAGTTTCTACTGTAGGCTCATTTTTCTCAAACAAACCTCAATACCACGGAGTATTTCAGATTGAAGATCTATTGAACAAGCTCTGCCTTGTGTCTACATGTCCCCCAAAGCCTCACGTGGTCACAGGAGGCTTTTCCAGAGGTGGCTAAATCTAGAGTGTGTGATGCTGGGATTAAGGGTGTGTCAGTACTAATTTAGTCCACTGATCAGTTTGGCTGAGGTCTGGGTGTGGATCAAGGTGCCCCACCCTGGGTGTGAGTGCTACCCACCCTGAGAGCACACAGCTGGGATACACTCTAAGGGACAGAAGGAGGACACTGCTTGTCACTTGACATTTGCTGCTTCCACCTGGCATGACTGTCTCTGTCTGTCTTTTTAACCACGTTGCCTCCCTGCCTTGGAGCCAGCCCACTATGAACTAAAGCCTGTGCAAACTGTGAGCCGAACAAATTTCTCCTTTAACTTTGGGTATCAGATATTTTGTCTCAGCAATGAGAAAAGTAACTAAGACAGCATCCTTTCTAAGGTTAACAAAATCCTAGGGATGACATCCTGGGGCTCAGAGCATCCTAGGAAAGGATGTGGCAGGTTCTGGGAGTGAGGGCCTTGACATCTGGGAGAGGAAGGAGGAAAGTCACTGGGACGTATCTGAGAGAGGGAGGAAATAAACGGTCAGCTCAACTGCAAATGCCCTGGGCCCGTTAGAGATGCTCGAATGCCTGAGCCCGCGGGCAGCAGCACACTGACATGCTGGGCTCGGACAAGGCTCCTACTCCCCGATCTGGACCCACCATGGTCCAGGCCTCCCGTGGCCACCGCGCTGCACAGGTTCATTCAGCTCCGGACGGGAGGGGCCTAGCAGTGAAGCTGCCTTCCTCAGCTCCGCGGCTCCGGGCCCCTGGCCACCGGCAGGTTCTGACCTCCGTCTGGCCTATGTGCTCAGCTGTACAGCATTCTGATCCAGACAGTCTGGGGCACCGGCCTTTGCATTCTGTTTTATAGTACAGTCCAAGAGCAGTGTACGACCATGTTGTCAGTTTATAGTTTTCTCATAGCCTATATACTGTGGCTATGACATTAAAAATTAAAACAGATTATCAGTTTATTATTGGTTGTCTCTTCCTGGTAAATTAAAAAAATTAAAGGAACTGACACTGGGCCCAGACGGGCCATGGGACTGGACATTTGTTAACCCTTTGCATTTAAAATTATATTGTGAGTTTTCCCCATAGTTACAGATATGTAATAGAGGCACAGTAATTCTTATAACTAATTTTAATGTTCTTAAAAATATCTGAACATTCACAAGCCTGCACATGAAACAAATGGGCTAACTCAAATCACATTTAAGAATAAACACATCAATTATAAAACACCTGTCAATGATATTTCTTAATTAACTTTACCCTTGTCACATTTACTAATGACTTTCAAAGAAAGCTTGAATGATGATGAAGTGGAATTGTAAATCTTAAGCTGCAAGAATTCGTGATGCCATGAAAGCAAGGTTGAGGGACCAGTGTAACCGCAGACCAGCACCCGCTGAGAGCACGGTTGAGCTTGCTGGTGACTATCTACAAACAACATGAGCAAGAGCAAAGGCACCAAGGTGAAAACACGCTGAGCAGGTCCAAGGCCCTGACCTGTCAGTGTGGAGAGGCTCTGTGAGCTGTGCAAAGACGTGTTTCACACACCTCGTACTGCCAGCGATCAGTAGTAGATTTTACTGTGCTCAGGGGTTATTCTATGCAGGTCAGATTTATTAAAACATACTTTAAAATTTATTGAGGCATATTTTAAATTCATGAAGGCATATTTCATGCTCTATTTGTGGACTGTCTTGGCCAATTTTTTGTGTATCTTTGAAAAGAATTTGTATAGTGTATTTCTTGATTGAGGTTTCCTCTAATGTTGTTTAGCTGAAATTTACTTTTCCTGTTGTTCAAATTGCATTTTTTCTTTTATCAAAGCTGATTTATCTGTCACTAAGAGAATAGTATTAGTGTTTTTATTTTTGAAAATATATTTAAAAAATTTTTATCTTTATTGGTACATTATGAATACACATCATAATTGCATTCAGCATTGAGAGTTTGTACCAGAATATGACATGACTTGATTCTCATTTTTTCCCTTTTCCCCTTGCCCTGCAAGCCTCCACCCACTATATACACAATCTTTGTTTTCTCTTTTCTTCATTATTAGCAAATTCGTTTTCCCTCATTATTTACCCTTTCACTCTCTTTCCTTTTAAATATTTTCTACTTCACAATATCAACTATACATATTACACTCATTTACAACTTCATTTTCTCCTACCAGAAAAAAGATATGATATTTACACATCTGTAACCTGTTTATTTCCCTTATGAGGACGTCCTCAAGGTAATGGATGTACCTTGAAAATATTTTTAAATATCTCTTAACCCCACTTGGTTTTGTTTCATGCCGTTTGAAACCATGAGTCTTTCTAGTAAATTAATTCTTTACTATTTTGAAAAGCTTCTTCTTATTCCCAGTAACACTTACTGTCTTAAATTAGTGCTGTTTAACAAAATACTTATTTAACTATAACGTGAATGGGGTGTATTTTTCTATCATCTTACATTTAGTTGTTTGTTTTGTATGTGAAATTACATTACTTTTTGTTTGAAGAATTTATTTGGTTTATACTTAAAAATATACTGAGAATATACTGGAGGGTTTAGGGTTTATATTAAAACTAATTATGTATGCACTTAATCTTTTAATGCCTAGTGATTTTGTTTTATTTTGCTTTTTCCTTTGAAGTGGCACTTAAAAATGGAACATAATAAAAATTTTTCCTTTCAAATTCTTATTCTTTGAATTTTTCTAGGTAATAAATATGAATTTTATGCATAATTTTAAAATTACAATGTTTGACATAAATGGGTTAAGTAGAAACTGCAAAATTATTTATGTTTTATTTGTTCCATTTATTACTTAGTATCACTTTTTCTGCTTTTTAAAATGATAATATATTTTAGGTGTTTCATCTGATTTTCCTCCATTCTAGATTATAATAATGATTATATTTTTATTTTAGCAGCTAGTTTATAGAGGGCAATATGGATTTTTAATATTTGACAGGCTAAAGGTAATTTTATAATATTTTGCATAACATGCAGTAACTTTAATAGTATAATTCTGTTTAAACCTATCCCATATTTACATTTTTGTATATTTGACTTATATATAACAGTTACATTCTCAGCTTGACAATCACACATGCCCCATATTTGACAAGTATATATTTATATCTCTGAAAAGCCAGCATGATGTCCTGGGCTGTAGTCGTGGCCTGACTGCTGCTCCACTGACCATGACAGCTACCAGGAAAGGTGATCCCTGGCTTAGCACAAGTCATACAGTCTCTTCTCTAAACCAGAGTCCATCAGACTGATCAGGTAAGACGGCTCCTAAAGGAAAGAGCGTTTCAGGTCCGCTCAGGTCTGCTCAGAGCACGGCTGTCTTGAGACACAAAAAGCAAAGCAATGGCTGCTCACTTGGGGGTGAATGTGGTTTGGTGCATCTGACCCTAAACCCCTCACTTCCAGTCCCCACGATGCCTGTTTCAAGAAGTAGCTCCTGCACGCAAGGATTCAGCCCCGTTGGCCATTTTTCTCTTACTCCCTGTTAGGAAGAGTGACGTCCACTGAGACCGCTGTGGCGGAGAACCGTAGAGCCGGTGCTACTAGCTGCTGCATGATCATTTATCTCAAATGTCTTAAGAGAAACGTCCTCTCACTTCTAGAAGCTGGGAGTTCAAGCTCCAGATGCCCACACAGGTGGCTGCAGGTGGCCATTTTCTGTATTCTGTCTTCACATGGTGGAAGAGCTGAGGGATTACTCCGGGGTCTCTTTATGAGGACTTTAATGACATCAGAGAGGGCCATGCTCTAATGACCCTGTCTAATCTGAGTTACCTCCAATGCCCACCTCCTAAAACCTCCGCACTGGGTGTATGGCTCCAACATGCCAACTTGGGGAGTCCCAGACATTTAGCCCATAGCTTTCTACCTCATGCCCAGGTGGGTGAACGATTGAGAGATTTTATGGACAAGGTTAAAATAAGCATGATTATTATGAGGAGTTTGGAGGCAGAAGACTGCTGCCTTGTCTTAGCTTCCATGCCTCTCTGGCCGTTGCTGTGAGCTCTAGCTGACCTCGGACTTGGAGAAGAAATTCGTGTTATCACATGTCAGAGCTCACATCCATGTGGGTCAGGTTCTGGTTGTTCTCTCTGTCTCCACGGTCTGGGCTGTGCTGCTGACTCATGATGGCCTCACCAGGGACCTGGGGACTTGGCCCCTCCGTCTCTGCTTCACCCCACAGCAAGAACTTCTGACATTCCCTGCTTAGTTCAGTGTTTATATTCATTTAGGATTTTTAAGGAGATTTATGATGATTTAAAAATCATTATAATTCTATGTAATTTAAAATATAATTATGCAAACATTAAATACATTGTCATATATTAAATGTCTGGTTTATATAAATTGGAAATTTCTATTAAATTTGTATATATATGTGTATATATATTTATATATATACATACATATATATATGAAATCTATATAATAAATTTTGCAGAAACTAGAAATCTGTGGACTGCTTTTTCTCACTTTATACAAGTCTTTCTTAAGTAATATATTTTTAAAATTTGGCTGTATAAAGACTGACATATCAAATTTTTTTGTTCACATTTAAAGAGTTGTCTACAATAGCAGAATGAGATATTTCTCCCAATATCTCAAAAATGAGATTTTTCTGTGTATGCATGTTTATATATATTTCTATCAATCATGTCTCTAAACTCTCCTTGTATCAAAATTGCTCCAATATCTCTATAAGATGATAAAACTGAAAGGCATAGGTGTTAGGTAGTAATGATTGAAGAACCAACTTTCATTTTTTTAATTAATTAAATATCAATAGCTATACTTAATAATCACATTTATCACAGGGAATCTGTACCTGTAAATGATGTATTTGGTTGTTTTTAATTTGCAACTTGGAAAGCTGGGTGCATTGTGAGAGCAGCAAGTTTGGCCTCTGGAGGAGCCAGCACGTGGGGCAGCCTGAACACCACGGGACGCCACTGTGTGGGTATCACAGCTGCCTGTGGGGCAGTGGACAGGGGAAGGCCACCCTTAGAGAAGCAGAGACAGCTTCAGTGATAGTTCTTATGGCAACAGTTCAGACATTAACAGGAAGCAGCAATGTGAGAATGTAGCCAACAGAGAGGATGGATTTGCACAAAGGAGAGAACAGGATAGGAGCCCAAAGACTGAGATTTTGTGTGTGTGTGTGTGTGTGTGTGTGTGTGTGTGTGTGCGCGCATGCGTGCGTGCAGGGGTAGGGGGATGGAACCAATTATTTCACTAAGATCACAGATAGCGGTTTCCACAGCAGAATTTCCAAAGCACTTTTAAAGGGAGCATTTATTTTACACAATATTCAATTAATTGGTGTACTACTGATACTGACTGACCCTGCATAGGAGCAGGAATGGACTTCAGACACTGGCTTCCCTTCTGGCCACACGTTCTCTGGTGCTGCTCAGTGGTCACGGCCTAACGTGGCTCCCCTGCGCTGCGTGTCCAGGCAAGTCTTCATGACTTCCAGCCCAAAGTAGCCAAGACAACCTGGAGTTTTTTCTGTTTGTTTTCCCACTGTGATCCGCCGGGTGTGGTCCTCCTTTTCAGCTGAGGTCTTGTCCTCGTTGACCTGGAGTCTGGGTCCTTTGCAGCTAAGTGCTGGGCTGTCCATTCCGTGGGCATGTTGATTACCTAGGAGTGCCGTCCAGCTACGGCCCTGCCGCGGTCCAGCTGAGTCTCTGAAAATGTGTCACCCTGACATTTACCTGCCCCTTGTATTTTAGGAAGCAGTATCCATTCACTGGTACTTATTTCCATCAAATGAATAATGAACGATTTAGAATTACAAGTTATATATATTCTAATTTTTTTCAATTTTTAAATAAATATTAGTGGAGCACCTACTATTTTTCAAGCATCAGGCAAGGTTCTGGGGATATGTTGTTCACTTAAAATATGGTAATTTTTTTCTTTCACAGATGTACAATAGGAGTGAACAAGACTGTTAAAATATAACATTTTGAATCACTATACACAGAAACATTTATCAAGCATTCATTGTCTTCTTGGGCATTTTCATGGATGATAAGAAGAAGAGAATTTGTCTTTGAAGAAGAGAATTGCTTGAAATTTTCATAAGCTAAATCATTTTTAGGGTCCCAGATATTTGTTGAATTAAAATCTAGGGCCAGGGATTTAGCTCACGTGGTATTGTCCCTACCTTGGAAGCACAAGGGCCGGAGTTCAATCCCCAGTACAGCAAAAAAAAAAAAAAAAAAAAAAAAAAAAAAAAAAAAAAAAAAAAAAAAAGAAAATAGAAAACAAAAATCCAAAGGCACAAGGGCTGGGAAGACAGCACTTCCTCCCCGGGGTGTAATTCACAAATACTGTTATTATTGTTTTCAGTAAGGGGTCAACTCAGAAAAGTCCACCGCAAGGGCAGGAGCGAATACCACCTGTGCGGTTCTGGGGGAAGGTGACAAGTGTCTGTACCGTGTTGTTCATGACAGCGAAGGCCACTGTGCGTGCGTGAACATGGTGTGCTTTGAACTGCTGTGGCTTCAGAGGACAAGAGGAGCGAAAGAATAATAAGCCAGTCCAGGTTTAACCCCCGATCGCCGGAGGGTTCTGCAGTCGTGTCTGAGCGGAAACAGCGACTTCGCACTGCCGCCGTTCCTCCGCAGTAGCCCCCCACCCCCCAACCCCCACCCCCCAAAATCAAGGCGCGGAGGGGTCCAGCTGTTCCTCACCTTCGGCAATCCTCCGGAAGTTTGGCAGCCTGGCCAGATTGACTTCGCTGGCTCTAGGGACCCTCCCCAAAGGTGTCCCCTCTCCGCTGACGTGCCAGCCCGGATGGTCGCGCCGGACTCCCTGCCCGGGGTGGCGTGTGCGCTGTCCGCGGTGCAGAGCACGAAAGGACGCCGGGCTGGGATGCGGCACTTCACAGGGAAGTAGGTCCTGTTCACTGTGTTCAGTTTCTGAGCTGAACGTCTTGAATCTGCGTCAACGCTCTGGGCCGATTTCCCAGGAAAGACTTCTGACTGGGAGCCTGGAGCCCGGAGAGCCCCGGGGTCCCCAGGGCGGCTCTGCTTCCGCGGCCACCGTGAGTCCGGCCGAAGGGCTGGTCTTCCGCTCACTCTCGCAGGTGGGAGTCGGCTGCAGACCACCTGCTCCGCACCCCAAGTCCTGGCTCCTCACTGGCTTCGCCCTGTCTCAAGGCAGTTTAATCCTCCCTAAGATCACAGTTGTGTGAATCCACGGGGAGTAATGAGGGGGGCAGCTTCTAGCGGGTCAGGGATTGTCTGTGTTCGGAGACAGCTGTGATGGATCTCGTGTGGAAGACTCCAACGTGAGGCATCTTCCGGCTGCGGACCTACCTTTTTTTTTGGCTAAACTGCAACCACCCTTGCTTTTCTCTCTCCCGTGGTTTATTATGCGGTGTGGACCTCACTAGGCTTCCACAGTAGTAGCTGGTCCTCCGTCCCCCGCACAGGTCCAGGGGCTCTGGGGTCCCCTCCTGGAAGTGGGCTCCCGCCCCCGAGTTGGTGTCGTCCTGAGGCTTCCGGGACTGTCTGTGGACCGCTCGTGTGGCTGCAGGCAGCTTGGCGGTGCTGCCCGGAGGGGGCCGGTGCTCCGCAGATCCCGGGCTTTGCGCCCCTTCCATCCTCGAGGTAGCAGAGGAGAAGGTGCAGCTCCGGAGCCTCGTCTCTTGCTCCCTGGACAGGCTCTGGGGATGCTGACCCCCCCTTGCCAGCTCCTCTGCCCGACACCGCTCTGAAACAGACTAGTCAGCTCACCGTGGGCTCCTGGGAAACAGCGGAAAAAAGTGCAGCGGCGGGGCGCCCCACAGCTCACACCAACGAGAGGCCCTGATGCCCTCTGGCCCGCACCCCACGTCCAGCCAGGGTTCCTCCTGCTCTGCACCCCCCACTGCCCTCTGTGGAAGGGGCCACTACTCAGCTGCCTGTAGGTGTATCATGGCCATGACTGGTGGGTGTTGGGCCAAGGGTAGGTACTGCAGGCTGGTCGGCTATGCGGCAGCTTTTCCATTGTTTGGGGCTACTATCTGGCAGTTGTAGGGCTGTGTCAGCACCTGTGGGTGCCAGCATCGCTCAGCCATGCAGCTGGCTCACTGTGGAGGCAGGGCTGAGCTCAGGTGTCCTTAGGTGCTGTGGACTAATGAGCTGTGCATTTGGCTCCAGGAGCCAGGGCTGTCAGCTGGCCGTTAAGCAGAGCAGGGGCGCATGTGAGCAAGGCGGGTCACTGGTGCTGTCCAGGCCTCCTTTCCATCTGAATCTACCTGTTCCCCATGGACGACAACCAAGCTGGTCTGGAATCCGGTTTACTGGCCTTTCTGCTGGGCCCAGACTTTGAGATCTGGAGTCATTGTCTGCAGCCAGAATGGCAGGTATGGCAGAGTCCAGGAGCAGAGTTACGATGAAGCTGCTCAGCCCAGCGCAGTTTCAAGATGGTGCTGACACAGGGCTTTGGTCCTAGGAGCCGGCAGGAGTGCGGCGTGCCCCTGTTTTGGAGCAGGGTTCTTGGGCGACTCTCATAGTGTGTTCAGAGCCAAGGAGGAATATCCCACAATAAAGACTGCAGACATCTGTAGTGGCAATGGGGACAATGGGGGCCTCCAGCGGATACTATCACTTTAAGGAGAAAGTGACCTTGGCTCTGAGCTAGCTGGATGGGAGAAACAGGGTGAGGGGCAGGGTAGCTCTTACCCTTTGCTGGGGTCATATCCTCCACAGGGGACTCACTCATCTCCCCTGCACCCCACCTACTTCTCCGGTCACTCTGGCCCGAGCGCGGCTGTCCCTTGTTATCCTTCCTGTGCGGGTGTACAGAGCGCCCTGCGTCTCCTCCAATAACGTGAGTCCTGTTGGGCTGCAGTGTTTTTAACCTTTGAATTCTCTGCAGCACTTGACGTGGGCGCTCTGACGTCATCATGAATAACACTCATTTCTTGCTTTATCTGTACTTTGACGAGTGGCACCGAAAGCAGATATTGCTGGTCCTCAGGTGAAAACTTTACCTGTATCTGCATGTGAGAAGGTACCGGTGCTATGAGGCCACTGTCGTATTAAATGTTTCTGAACTGGAATGAGAAGTCCTGCACTTTTTCAGAGAGAGTTTTTCTGCCTGCTGGCCTGTGACTGACTAGTCTTTACACAGGCTGAGGAGAGGCCTTACTGTTTGACTTTTATAAAACAATTGGAATATTTTAGAGGAAACTGAAACATTGGGGATGTAAAGGTATTCAAACACTGACAAGAATTAGGGGTCTGTGTGTGTGTGCATGTGTATCTGAAAATTCAGTTTTTTAAATTTCTGGAGCAGTCATTGTGAGGAGAGTTGTACTGAGCCACGTAGAAGAGCGAGGAAGGACCAGTTACCATTGGGGTGAGCTCATGTGGAATCCTGGCCAGCTGGAGGGTAAGCACAGGAGAAAGCCAAAGCACCGATTTTTCCACACAATCTTTAGCTCTTTATCTGCACGACAATCCATGTTTAACACCAAAAAATCTTTGCTGTGCATCACCCTAGCGAAGCACAGCCTATAATTTCACGGACTTACCCAGCAATTGTAATTTTTGTGGTTGCCTCTGATTTCTCTGAATACTTAGAGGAAGGTTTTGCTTCTGAGTTAAAGGGCAGATGTAGAAAAACCCATAGTTTTCCTCTGTGTCACCATGAAAATTTTCGCTCTCTGTCTTGTAACTTAAAGGTTTATAATTATGGTACCTTACAGTGGCCCCAAATTGTCCAGTGGTCATGGACTTTAATGCTTCCTCCCAATGAACCCCAAATCACCACATTGCTTAATTCCACCACATGCATATACTGTCACCGATTATGAAGCTTTTTGTGCCAAATTAAGTTATTTTAAATAATGGCCACATTCAGAATAATAATGATGATAATGATGATGCTCAAGTAATGGATGTGTTTGTTTTCATTATGAGTAATGGTGTGTGTATAACTGTGGTGGCCAAGTAAGGCAGCCATGTAATTTGTTATCCAGATCGGGACGCTTCTGAGAGTGACCAAGGCTGCTGTTAACAATCTCGTGCTGCCCAGACAGGAAATAATACAGGGCCTGGAATAGCTGTGAGACTGTTGGTTGGTGCTATCCGCACCCAGTTTGGATCCTCTGTCTTCAGCAAGTC
>PVIR01018488.1:9599-33274 GCA_004026965.1 Petromus typicus | reverse complement strand
CTATCAGATCCCATGCACAAGTTGTTTAATGAACATCTTAACAAACACTGTCTATAGGGATCAGAGGTGAAGTTTTTACCACCTAGACACCAATTAGTACTTTTTTTCTCTTCAAATAAAATTCTAACAAGATCTCTTCCTTTTACTGGGGCCCCAGGGAAGAGCCCCAGCAGAGAATATTTTGAGTAGCATACTCCAGAGTGCCTTGGTAAAAAGGGGGCCAAGGCCCTGAGTGAAGCTAAGGAGCAAAAAGGGTTTTCCTGTCATGAAAAATGAGACTACCTGCTTAATGATAGTTCAGAAAGATCTGATACAGATGATGAAGAAGGCCTTAGGTATTGCTATCCAGGTATTGTCTGATAATTTGGGCTCTTTTTTCACTTGTCTTCCTACACAGGACTCCTCTCGGCCAATAAAACCACTCTGGATATTATTACCAGGTTAGTCTATGGGAGGCTATCCAACAGTACGAAGGATTCAGACATTACATTGAGTAGAGAGAAACTAGAGAACTGAATGTGTTCAGCCTACACAGAAGACATATGGCAGCCTGTATGGCTCTTCAAGAATTCTTCAAGTTCAGGAAAAAATATCTGGTATAGAGAAAAGACTGGTTTTATGAAGTCAAAGAAAAAATTAGAGCAAACACATATGAATTTATAGTTTTTAATTCAGTAAGACTTTACATTTCCAGGATAATAATCTCACCAATAACATAGAAGGATCTCTTTTCCCCATAGCTTCACCAGCATTTGTTGTTTTCGGAGTCTTTGGTGACAGCCATTCTTACTGCATTTCTAGTGGGCAAAGATAATGAACATTTGTTCATGTACTTCTCGGTCACCTGTTCTTCTTTTGTGAAGTTCCTATTCATTTAAATTACCCTTTTTTTGACTGGGTTTTTATTTTGAAGGATCTAAATTTTTTAGCTCTTTATATGTCCTAGTATCAGTTTTCTGAGGATTAGCTAGCAAAATGTTTTCCATTCTCTAGGCTGGCTCTTCACTCTGTTGGTTGTTTGCTTTGCTATGAAGAAGCTTTTAAATTTAATATATTCCCATTTGTTGATTCTTGGTACTAATTCATGTGCACTTTGGATTCTATTCAGAAAGTCTTTGAAGAATTTTATCAGTTTTTTTTTTTCTAGCAGATTCAGTGTTTCTGTTTTTGTATCTAGAACTTTGATTCATTTTTATTTGGTTTTAGTATACGGTGAAAGGTTGAGTCTAGATTCATTTTTCTGCACATGGAAACTAGTTTTCCCAGTATCATTTATTACAAAGGTCATCTTCTCTGCAGGGTGTGTTTGCAGCCCCTCTGTCAAAAAATCAGACAGCTAAAGTGCAAGAGATTATTCATACACCCTCAATTCTATTTCATTTGTTGATATGTTTGTGTTTCTGCCAATATCATGCTGTTTTTATTATTGTGGCTTTGTAATATAACTTCAAATTCTCAATTGTAATTTTACAATTAATATTGTTAATATGATTAATATTTTTGTCTTTTTGCTCAAAATTGGTTTGGATAGTATGAGTCGCTTGTGGTTCCATATAAATTTTAGTATTGTTTTTATAGTTCTGTAAAGAATCCTTTTAGTATTTTCATTGGAATTGCATTAAATCTATGTAACACAGGGGATGCCTCTGCATTTTCTAATGTCTTCCTCAATTACTTTTGTCAGCAGTTCTTGGATATTTAGTTTTTTTAAAAAACTACTGGTGCCAGAACAATATTGATTTTTATGTGTTGATTTTGTATCCTGGCACCTTGTTGAATTTTTTTATTGGTCTAAGAATCTTCTGGTAGTATTTCTGGGGTCTTTTGTGTGAAAGATCTGGAAATAAGGACCATTTGACTTCTTTCTTTCCTATTCATATCACTTTTATTTCTTCTTTTGCCTAATTTCTCTGGCTACAGTTTTGAGTATTAAATTGAACAGGAGTGTATACACTTGTCTTTCTTGATTTTAGTGGGAACACTTCTGGTTTTTGCCCATTTAATATGACTTGGGCAGCGGCTTTGTTACAAATATAGTTTATTAGTTTGAGACTAGATCTTCCTAGACACATTTCCCTCAGGATTTTTATTGTGAAAAGATACTAGATTTTATCAAAGGCATTGTTTGCATCGATTGAATGAGTCATATGATTTTATCCTTATTTATGTTTATATGATGCATTACAGGTATTGATTTATATATCAATGAAATGTATCCCTGGGATTAAGCCACTAATTAAGCCCTGGGATTAATCACACATAATGTGTGATTTTTACTGTTTTTTGAGACAGGGTCTGGCTTTGTAGTTCAGGCCAGCCCTGAGCTCAGCCTCAAACTCACATCACAGCAATCTTCCTGCCTCTGCCTCCCAAGTGCTGGGATTACAGGCATGAGCCACCACACCCAGCACTGTGGTATGTGGTACTGGTTGCTGCTGGGGTGAGTCTCCACACCCAGTATTGTATGTGGCTAACCATAGATCAAACCCAGGTCCTTGCGCTTGCAAGACAGGTGCCAGAACCACTGAGCCAAATCCCTGGCTCCGATGTGTGATTTTTAATAATTTGTTGCATTCTCTTTGAAAGTGAAGCAGATCCAAATTAGTAACCTAATGATATAGCACACGGTTCTCAAAAAATAGTAGAAATACAAGTCCAAATCTTGTAGAAGGAAAAATAAATTATAAATATCAGAGAGTAAATTAAAGTAATTAAGGTTCAAAAATAAGACAATAGACCAACTATTTTTGATACAATGAACAAGAATGATAAACTCCCCACCAAAATTATCAAAAGAAAGAAAAAAAAGGTTTGTATCACTGCAATTAGAAATGAAAAAGGCAAAAATCGCAGTGGACACTGCAGAAATCCAGAGGACCATAAGAAACGACTTTAAAAATTTCTAATCCAGGGCCAGAGAGTTAGCTCAGTCATTCCAGCACCTGTCTTGCAAGTGCAAGACCCGGGTTTGATCCCTGGTAACCACATACCATACTGGGCGTGGAGACTCACGCTCACCAGCAACCAGTACCACACACCACAGTGCCGGGAGTGATTGCTCACGCCTATAATCCCAGCACTCAGGAGGCAGAGGCAGGAGAATTGCTGTGATGTGAGTTTGAGGCTGAGCTCAGGACCAGCCTGAGCTACAAAGTGAGACCTTGTCTCAAAAAAAAAAGAAAAAGAAAAATTCTAATCCAGTAAATTGGAAATTCTAGAAGTAAATTCTAGGTACATATGAATTATAAAATATTTAAGCAAGAAGACATAAAATTCCTGAATAGACCAATAACAGATAACAAAATAGATGCAAACAAATAGATGCAGCAAAAATAAACACCAGTTAAGGAAGTCCAGGACCTGATGGATTCACCCTTGAATTTTGTCAGAACTTCAGAGAAGAACTGAAGCCTCTAACTCATCCATGAAACTGAAAGGCGAGGAGAACTGCCAAACTCATTGCTTGAAAGTAACAATAACCTGATACCCAAACCAGACAATGACTCAAAAAAAAAGGCAACGGAGAATTACAGGCTAATTTCCTTAATGAACACAGATGCAAAAGTCCTCAAAATGAGTGATGAAACTGAAAAGAAAATTTGGAGCCAAACCGTGAGAGGTCTTACATTCATTCCAAAGAGCATTATAAGTAAATAATGGATCAAGAAAGATAACAGAAAGAAAAAGAAATTATGTAAGTAGAGCAGAGATGTTCATACATTAGCTGCTTTCACATATTTCCTTCATAATATTCTGGGCATAAAAAGAAAGCGACACTAGATTCAGGAAGAGTTGATGAAATCCTGGCATAGAGCAGTGGCAATTGGTTTTAAAAAAAGAAAATTGGTTAAAACTTTCCCAGTAAATTTTATTAAACATCTAAGTGGGATACAATAATTCTGTGCAAACTTTTAGAAAATGGGAATAAAAAGGAAATACATCCCCTAACACATTATGAGACCAGTATTAATCTGATCACAAAATCAGATAAAGGCACTACAAAATGGAAACTTAAACCAATATCTTTCATAAACAGAGACATAAAAATCCTTTACAAATTACTGGCAAATCAAATTCCACAATAGCTAAAAAAGAAAATGTATTAGAAGTAAGTGGGGCTTATCTTGAGAATACAAGATTATTTGTCACTCAAAAATAAATCAATGCAATTCACTTTATTAACAAAATAAATGAGAAAAATCATACACCTCATTCAAAAGAGGCAACAGTAAAGGCTTTATTATTTTTAAATCAATATTCAAGATTTTTTTAAAAATTCACCACATACTATAAATTATAGGCAAATTCCCAAGAGTAATAAAGAGCATTTATATAAATTGTACAGTTAGAGCAATACATACAAAAGACAGAAGCTTTCCCTCTAAAATTAGAAGACAAGGATATATTCTGTTATGGGTGGGTTCAAAACACTCGGCTATTGGCGGGCTTTTGGAAAGTGATTGGATCATGAAGGGTATAACTTCATCAAGGGGACTAATCCATTGAGATTAGTCTGCTGGAGTTACCCATATGTGATGGAAACTGGAGAGGAGGCTTAGCTCAAAGATGCAACTCTGTGGACTGTATCTGGCCCCCAGCCTCTTCCTTTCCGGTTCAGCTTTCCCTCTGTCACTGCTTCCTGGCTGCCGGAGTGAGCACCTTTCCTTTGCTATATCTCTCTGCTGTGATGCTCTGCTTTGCCCCGGGCCAGGAAGCCAGGAGCCCAAGTGACCATGGACCAAAGCCTCTGACTCTCAGGTATTTACTCAGCGTGAGGGAAACTAACACACACTTTCACTGCTTCAAGACAAAGAAAAAATACATATTGGAAAGAAGTAAAGGTTTCCACTTATAGATGACAAAAGTAAAGTGTCTAAGATAGGTATGAAGCAGAATATTTAGCAGACTCATAGGATAAAAATTCAATAGAAAACTGATTGTATTTCTACATGATATCCAATAAAACTGGAAAATTCAATTTATAAATATTTTATTAAAACTGCATAAAAATACATAAATAATCAGGGATATATGTGGTAAATTATATACTAATTCCTACATTAAATAGTTTGGAAACACTGATTAGATAAATCACTGATTTAAATGAATTTAAAGAAATAGTATGTTCATCATTAAAACACTCAATATTATTAGTCTATCAAGTCTTCTCATTTTACTGTACAGATTTGATACAAATGGTCAAGATCTTAGTAGACTTTTTGGTTTGGTAAGATTGCAAATCTTAGGGAAAAGGAGAAAAAGAAGGGAGAAAAAAGGAAAAGATAATAGAAGGAAAAAATGGTAACAAAGATTGTGTAAATTGGAAGAGGAAGTAGAGTCACAGGAAGGAGAGGAGAATGAAAGAAAAAGAATTGTGCCACATTATACACAGGTACAAACTCCATATGATGATGTGATCAATATGTATGATAAATATATAGTAATAAAAAAGTTTGCAAATCTTTGCATATAAACTTCAAAATCTATATACAATTCAGAAACCTTACAACAGTCCAAAAAAAAAGGAAACAATTTAGAAATGGTCAAAACTTAGGGCTTTACATTATCTGTTGTACAAAGCATTTCCAGTTAATAGATTGTGTACTATAAAAATAAAAAAGTGAAACCTTAAAGATCCGAAGATACAGTATATCCTCTTGATGCTGGCAGCATCAGTTAGGAAGTGGATTAATGTGACTGCTTGTATTCAGTATTCAGCATCATATATTAACATACATAATGGGTACAGAGAGTGTAGTGTTTTGTAACACGGAGAAAATATAATTCATTTAATATTTTTTGCATATTTATTATCAGCCTGTTTTCCTGAGAGACATCAGAAAACACATCATGAAGGAAATAGGCAAAACCACTCCTCCCTGAAAGCTCAAAGCAATGGAGATGAGAGAAACATCATGATAATTACAATTCCTTCAAGTTACTGATTCAGGAGAAATCTACAGTGTCCTGTTAGCACCCAGGAGAAGTATCTGAACGAGTCCTGGGAAATCACAGAGGGCTTCTTAGAATCAATACATAGGTTGAGATGCCAAAGACTAGAAATTACCCAGATGAACATTGAAAGTATTTCAGGAATAAAGAACATCTTTAGAAGTCTAGAGGCAAAAGTTTTTAAAATGTATTTGTTACGGCTCATATTCAGATGTCCCCCCAAAACCTTATGTTGTCGTAGGTGGGGTCTTTCAGAGTGGCTGGATGTAGAGTGTGTGACAGATTGATGGTGCAGGATCGAGGTTGCTAGGGTTAAGGTGAGTGCTACCTGCCCTAAGTAGCTTGAATCTGAAGCAAGGAAGTGACAAATTCGAAGCTATGTTTGTGAGAAAGATTTTTAGAAGTTTGTAAAGAAAAGAGTTGAGAGGTTTTATTCAGTTGTAGATCACTTTTATAGCATTCACAAGGTCTGGAACTCAGCACTACGAGAGGGAGAAAGGGAAAGAAGAAAGGAAGGCTGGGATTTAGCTCAGTGGTTCTGGTGTCTGCCTCACAAATGCAAGATCCTGAGTGTGATGCTAGATAACAAAAAAAAGGAGAAAGAGAGGAGAGAAGGAGGGAAGGAGGGACAAAGGGAGGGAGGGAGGGATGGACTGAGATGGTGAGAAAAGAAAGATAATTATATGAGATGATGGATACACTTAACTATGTAATCACTATACACACATATATCAAAATATAATGTCATACACTTCAAATATATAAATTAAAAATTTTAAAGTCATGTCCAACGCTACAGCTGACATTAACAAGCACCATGGAAAGGAACTTTAATAGAAGGAGTGCCCCCTAGTAAGGAAACACAGTGCCAGTGTTGACCAACTGGAAGAGTTGGAGGAATCCATTCTTCGACTTTTGTGTCACACAGCCCTCTGATCTCCTCCCAGTGTGTCTCATTGCCCAAACCCAATCACTGACCAGGAACCACAGGCTTTGAGCTCTCTAGACAAGCAACAAGGTGAAAAATAGGTCAGGGGGGACAAATAAGAGATACCCCACAGAGGAGCCATCTGGAACTACATAGATTTATATACGGGAGAAGTTACTATTGAAAAAAGAAGTGGTAAAAGATAAAGCATATAGGTTGCATCTACTGAAAAATACTCCCTAAAGAGAGTGAATGGGGGTATGTTGAGGGAAAGGCAAAAAATGCACACAGAAAGGACATTTCTTCCTAATCCTTTGTCAGTGGTGCCTGGCACCGGCGTAGAAACAGACACACTGACCAGATGGACCAGGCAGGCAGTCCCAAAATAACCCGTCTATTTATGATCAACTGAATGTTGACAAAAGTTCCAATTAAAAAATTAGAGACTCTGCAGCAAATGTGACTGGGAACTGGGATATACATGCAGAAGAGTAAAACCAGACCCTCATCATACTCCGTGTACAAACCCTGACTCAGCATTGATTTTAAAAAACCTTAAGAATTGAAACTGTAATTCTCCCTAGGAAACATAGGGCAAAGTTTTTAACGTTGGTTTCTGCAATGATTTCATGACTAAAGTCCCCAAAGGTACAGTGAGCAAACACGAATAGAAGCCAGTGAGATTGCACCAAACTGAAAAGTTTTTGCACAACCAAGGGCTCAACAGAGTAAAGAAACGATCTGTGAATTGGAAAACATATGTGCAAGCTATATAAAGACCACCTTGGAGTAGAAAACAACCTGATTAAAAATAGATAGAGGATCTGAACTGCCAGTTTGCTGAGGAAAAGATATGACAGGCCAAGAGAAATATGAAAAAGCTGCTCATCTCTCATTATCAAGGAAGTACGTCTTAAAAACGCAAGGGAAGTCTTAGAATGGCTGTTACCGAAAAAGGGAAATGATAAGGATGTGGGAGAGCATGCGGAGAAAAAAAAGCCTTGTACACTGTTGGTAAGAAGGAAAATCCGTGCAGTCATTTTAGAAAACAGTATGAAGCTACCGCAAAAGATTATAAATGGAATTATCATGATCCAGCAAGCTTATGTCTGTGTATGCAGATAACAGAAATGAGAAATATCTACACCCCGTGTTCTTTTCAGCATTATTCACACCACCCAAGATAGTAAAGAAACCTAAGGTCCATCAATGAATGAATGAATGAGTGGATAAAGATGGTATATGTATATATATATATATATATAGAGAGAGAGAGAGAGAGAGAGAGAGAGAGATGGGATATATACAATGTACATATACATTGTGTATATATATATATATCTGTATAGATAGATATAGATAGATATAGATATAGATATACATAGATATAGATATACACACATATATACGCAATGTAATACTATACAAATTAAGAAAATTCTGGGCCGGGGATATAGCTCAGTGGTTCCGGCACCTGTCTTGCAAGCTCAAGGACCCGGGTTCGATCCCCGGTAACCACATAACAATACTGGGTGTGGAGACTCACCCCAGCAGCAACCAGTACCACATACCACAGTGCCAGGCGTGGTGGCTCACGCCTGTAATCCCAGCACTCGGGAGGCAGAGGCAGGAGGATTGCTGTGATGTGAGTTGGAGGCTGAGCTCTGGGCCAGCCTGAACCACAACGCGAGACTGTCTCAAAAAACCCTAAGAAAAAAAAAGAAAGAAAGAAAGAAAGAAAGAAAGAAAATTCTGCCACTTCACAGTATGAATAAGACTGAAAGAAACTATTCTAAGAGATATAGAAAACAGTCACAGAGAAGCAAATGATATATGAGCTCACATGTGGAATCTAAAGTGTGGATCTCATAAAAACCCAGTAGGATAGTGATGGAAATCTGGAGAAGCAGAAAAGTTGATTAAAGAAAACAAAATTTCAGCTCTTCTGGAGAAAGGCTTTAGCATTCTTTTGTTTTGTGTGACTGTCGTTGTTAGAGTGTTAGGTCCACCAAAAGGGGGTAAGGCGGGAATCATTTATTTTAGGTAAGCACAGTGTTTGTATAGGGCGCAAGCGGATATGACATTAAGCAGGGGTGGCACCTTCTGATTGGTTGGGGGTGTGTCCTTGCCGAGGGCGGGGGAGTCACCAGAATGGGCAGGGCCAACCCCGGCCTGTGCGGACTTCCTCAATGCACAGGAGTTAGTGTTCATTCTCCAAAGGGGTCTAGCCGTTTTCAGGCTAGTGTAGAGGGGTGTGCGGAGGACTTGTTCCAACCAGGCCTGGATTTTACTTTCACATGATGACCAGTTAGTAATCACATACTGTATATTCCAAATTTACTAAATATTTTTTAGTGTTATCACCACAGACCCCAAAATATAAAATAGTGAAGTAATGGAATGTTAACTAACTTGACTGAATCTTTTTATAATTATATATATAGATCAAAACATCATATCGTTACTTCATAAATATACACAATTATTATTTGTCAACGAAAATCAAACTTTAAAATTGGATTGAGGGCTTAGTATTTCTACCCCCAAGTTGAGTCTGAAACCCCCCTCCGATCACTGAGGGCAATCTAGGGAGACGATGAGCAACAGCGAGTCGTAGGGCATAAAAGAAAATAATTAGAAAATGTTCACGGAGGACCCAGGGAAAAGCAGCGCAAGGCCAGGGCATCTGGGGATCCAATCTGCACAGCCTTCCGGGAAGGGAAGAGATGCACCTTCAACAACAAAGCCAGAAAATGGAAGTGTAGCCCAGAGACCAGAAGCAGCTACAGAAGGCAGCTCGCTTCTGGATGCTCTCCTGCATCTCTGGGTAGAGAGTAACCCAGAGGCCAGAGACGGCAGGGTGGAGGTGGTTTCCTGTCTGTGCTCCTAGGTCTCGGCCATGGTCTCGCTTGCCCCCTCTTTATCATCTTTCTTGGCTTTCTGTTTACTTCCTTAGTTTGATCTTTTCCACTCTTACTCTCTTTTCTTTCAAAATCTTCACTTATGAGATCTGGTTTTTAAAAAAAAGAGAATAAAGGGAATCTGAGATCTCTGGACATATCGGAGCAAGTAGGAATAGCTACCAGAGAAAGTGTGAATAAAAGCCAGCTTCTCGGAGTCTCACATATTTATAGGCTCTCTGTAAATGCTAAAAGAATGGTGAAAACAGGAAATACTTCTACTTTATTTATAGACCCAAGACTCTTAGACAGTTATTGAATTCACTGTCAGATGTTTTTCTTAAAAGTCAGAAATAAGCATTAAATCACCTAAACTCATAAAGATCATTTATTAGGAAATCCTTAGCCAGCACTATACCAAAGAGACCTCTGCAGGCATCTTCTTCAAAGTTTAGAGACAGACAAGGATATGATCACTGTTTTGTTTATATTGTTTTGAAAATTCTAACTTTAGCATGAAAAACAAAAATAAAAGTTTACTAGTTCTGGGAAGAAGTACTAAAAAATAGTTGTTTTGAGGAATATTTTTAAAACAATAATCATCAGATAGTTTCTTAGATAAGACAGTCAAGTAAGAAATATGGGGAAAAAGAAATCTGAAGAGGTAAAAAAGTAATCAAAATGAGATAATTTCTAAAATACTTCTATGTCAGAAAGAAAAACATAAAGTTCTGAACCAAAAGAATCAATAGAATAAAGATATCTATCGTTCCTTCCATAATTAAGAAATACATTTAAATACTATACTCAAAAAATTACAGCTGGTCTTTTTTGGTTGAAGACATTATTTTTTGGTTGATTTTATTGGTATATTTTATATCCACATCATAAACACACTCAACATCAAGAATTTGTATCAATATATGATAAGACTGACTTCTCTATTTGTCCCATTCCCCTGCCAGCCCTACGTCGTTCCACCCTCTGTATACCTAAGCTTTGTTTCCTTTTTTTAACCATCACATTTTTTCTTTCTCCTTGTTTTTAATCCCTACCCTCCTTTGCCCTTTGAACATTTTCAATTTCACAATATCTATCCTACATTCTAGATCAGCCCAATAATAGAAAATAAAATCCAGACAGAATTAAGAAACCTACCAATTAAGGAAAGCACAGGACCTGATAGACTCTAGAAGAACTTCAGGGAAGATCTAACATCAAAAATCCTTAAACTCTTTAATAAATTTGAAAGAGGTACTACCAAACTGATTCCAAAATCAGACAGGGACTCAACTAAGAAAGAAAACTAAAGGCCAGTGTCTTGAGTGAACACACATGCAAAGATCTTCCACAAGACATTAGCAAACAAAATGAAATGAAGCATTAAAAATATACAGCCAGGCGTGGTGGCTCACGCCTGTAATCCCAGCACTCGAGAGAGAGAGGCAGGAGGACTGCTGTGAGTTCCAGGCTCACCTGGGCTGCAGAGTGAGTTCGGAGCCATCCTGAACTACAAAGTGAGACCCTGTCTCAAAAAACTAAAATAAATAAATAAAAGTTTTAAAACTAAAATATCCTACATCTTTCCCAAATAGACCTTATCCCTGGAATGCAAGTAGAGTCTAACCAACGCAAATCAATAAATGTAACAGCCCGCATAAACAGAACCAAGGAGAAAAATCATACAATCTTTCAATGGATGCAGAAAAACCTTTTGTCAAAAACTATCATCCATTCTGATAAAAACTGAAGAAAATAGGTATAAAAAGACTGTCTCTATCTGCTGAATTGGATTCCTGACAAGTGGACTGCCAGCATCGTGTCTGCTATGGTTTAGTCACTTACTAAAGTTTCTAATGTATAATTATTTTCTAGACAATTCACTCAACTTCTGTTTCATGATAGGTAAATGGCAACATCTATATGGTAAAGATTAATGAGATGCTTTGTGTCAGAAACCATTTTCTGACCACGAGGCACTGTTTAAATAAAAACCTGGCCAGGGTTTCTATTACCGCAACCTTCTCCATTCCTGAAAATTACTAAGAATGGGGTTGACACTTTTGCCTTTCTAATCTGTTGAATATACTGTTCTTTCTAACACACATCTCCTGCTACATGTCCATCATCTATCCCTCTATTCAAAAAAATACACCCAGAATTTCATGAAAATAAAGCTGGTCAATGTTCACTATTATTCTACCAGCGTCTTCATCTTAGAATCGATCATGCCCTTCTGTCCTTATTGGGGCATTTTCCAAGTGTCTCAGTGGGATTGAGAATGGCACACTAAAAAGGAAGTGTGCTGAGGATGAGCTTTATTCTTCTATCAATGGCAGAACTAATCACAGCCTTTTTCTGTTTCTCTTAAACCAAAGGCAGATGTGAAGAACGAACCATCCTATGGCATGGATACTGTAAGATACTGTAATATCTCAGAGTTTACTGTAAAAACTCAGAGTTTCTGGTGTCTGAGTTCATCCTGATGGGTCTCTTGGATACCATGAGTGGCAGCCTTGGCTCTCTGTACCCATGGTTCTGCTCTACCTCTTAGCTCTTGGTGCTAATCTCCTGATTGTAATCACTATCTCCAGCGAGCCTAACCTGCACCAACCCACGTATCAATTTCTCAATATCTCGGCTGTAGTAGACATCAGCCTGCCTACCACCAGCATGCCCAAGATCCTTGCAATCTTGTGGTTCGACATAAGGCCATCAGCCTACCTCAGTGCTTTGCTCAAATCTATGCCATCAACTCTTTTTTGCACATGGAGTCAGGTGTCTTCCTCTGCATGGCGGTGGACAGATATGTAGCCATATGTTATCCTCTGCAATATCATAGCCACAGAAGCTTTTGTCATCCAAGCCACACTGTCCATGGTGCTCAGGAATGGCCTGTTAACATCCCAGTGCCCATACTGGCTGCCCAGAGAGACTATTGCTCCAGAAATGAAAGTGAGTGCTGTCTGTGCTCTGACGCGGCAGTCACCAGCCTGGCCTGTGATGGCATCATCACTGACAAGCTTTATCAGTTCATGTTGGCCTGGCTCGGGGCTGGATATGACATGGTTCTGGCTGTGTTTCCTATGCTCTGATTATTCATTCAGTGCTGAGACTGAGCTCTGCTGAAGCAATAACTAAAGCCCTGAGCACCTGCAGCTCCCACCGTATCCTCATTCTCTTTTTCTACACAGCTGTTGTTTTAATATCTGTCACTCACCTGGCAGGAAGGAAGATCCCCCTCATCCCTGTTCTCCTCAGTGTGCTGCACACTGTCATCCCTCCATCCCTTAACCCCACGGTATATGACCGAAGGATGCAGGAGCTGAAACCAGGCATCCAGGGAGTGCTCGGTTTGGGTGAGTATGTGTCCAGGAAGTAAGCGAACTTTAAACAGAATGTTATGTACAATGTCACAGAGAAAGCACAGACTACAGAACCTGACATTTCTTGATTAAAATTCCATCTCTCCCAATCGCTAGGAATATCACTTCAAGCCAATTAGCCCATTTTATACTCTACAAGGTATGCACAAGGCAAGACTCTAAGGATTTCACAAATATTAACATTCAATTCCTGTAACAAATCTATGAAGCAAGTAGTTTCCATATACTGTGCAGATGTGGCAACTGAGTTGGTGAATTAGTCTAAGATCAAGCAGGAAGGAAGTGCACAGTGAGATCTGAGCCAAGCAGTCAGGCCCCAGAATCTCACTCCTCACTCTTTTTATTTAACCTTACTTCTAATTTTTAATGTAAATTAAGATGACAAAGCAAGGCAGAATTAGATATCACTTCCTTTTTAATACAATTCCACTGGAAAGTTAACAGTAATTTTCCTAAGGATAAACACAGTAGATTTTAAATTTTCCTTGTGCTTTTGATGAACTAAGAAAGTTTTGTCCAACACAAGTTTGAAAAATATGTATGCTTTTTCTTTCTAAGTATTTTAAGTTCCTCTTTTTAGACTGAGAATTGATTTCTAGTTAATTTTAGTGTAAACCAAAAGGAGCCTGGTTCATTATTTTCAGGTAGATATTCAGTTGTCCCAGTAGCATTTCTTTTTTTTTTTTAATCCAATAGCATTTCTTAAAGAGAGTATCATTTTCTTATTTAATTGATTTGGTATCTATGTTGAAAACCATAGGAGCTGGTGCAGTGGCGCACACCTGTAACCCCGCCCTCGGAGGCTGAGACGGGAGGACTGCATGAGTTCAAAGCGAACCTGGACTATGCAGTGATTCAAGGCCCGCTGAACTACATAGCAAAACCCTATCTCAAAGAAAGAAACAAAAGAAAAAACAGTTAATTATGTATGTGGGAAGATATTACTGTAGTCTGCTAATCTGCATGTATAACCTTATTCAAGCACTAAAAACATTTGGTACAGTTAACATAAAATCAAGAAATATTAATCTTTCAATTTTTTTCTTTTACAACTTTTTCTACATGCCTAGATTTTCATGTGAAATTTAAAATAAGCTTGTCAGTATTTACAAATGACAAGTTGAAAATCTGATAAAAATATCATTATTTCTATAAGTCAATCTAGGAAGTACTGACATATTAACAGCACTACGTCCTTTGAATCATAAATACAAAATATCCCTTTATTTGGGTCATTTAAAATTTCTTTCATCAATTTTGTAGTTTTCAAAATGTAAGCTTTATACTGTCGTTAAATCTACTCATTAATATTTTATCACTTTGGTACATGTAATAACTTCCCATGAGGAATGTAATGAATATGTACTAAAAACACATACCAATAAAAAAAAATTTAAAGATGTGTATATGAGCCCATTGTGAAGAAAATGTCCTCCTGGAACATTATACTTTGGGCTTTAGACTTAAATCATAGCAACATGGGTCATATTTTAGTCTGTTACCAGAGCTTCACAAGTACAGTCAATGTTTAGCAAATTATTTAGACTCTCAAAATGTCAGTAAATACAAAACTCCAAAGAAAAAATAGATAAATGGAATTACTTTCATTATTTAGTTTTAGATAATCCGTTACTATATAAATACAATTAATTTTGTATATTAATCTTGTATCATGCCAGCTACTGAATTAGCTAATTAATTTAAATAGCTTTTTAGTGTATTCCTTAGGATTTTCTTTATACAAATATCATCTGGTCACCAAACTGATTGTATTACTCCTTTCTTTCTGATCTGATTTTAGTTTTTTAGCCTTTGTCCTGGCTAGAAAATTAGTATAATGTTAAACAGAAGAAGAAAGGGTCAACTGTGTAGTTAGAGCTGCAATGCCCCCCCCCCAGTCTCACGTGTTTGGAAGGTGATCAGATCAGAGGTGCAGTACTCATCAGCGGGTTCATCCATTGGTGTGTGCAGGAGATGAAGGTGCAGTTAGGAGTGGGGCCTGGTTAGAGATGCGTCACTGGGAGAGTGCTGTGGAGGGGTCTAGCTGTGACTTTGGAAGGTCTCTTTCCCCTCCCCATTCCTTCCTTTCATGGGCTCAGCAACTTTTCTCTGCCAGCTGTTCTGCCGTGCCATTTCTACTTGGAGCTAGGTTACATGGATTGCACCTTCTAAAACTGTGAGTCAAATAAATCTCTCCCTTAAATGGAAGGTATTAGGTATGTGGTTCCAGCAATAGGAAATAGGAAAACTCGAATACACAGGAGGACCCGCCTCTTTGCATGTAAACCTTCTACTGAGTAGGTGAGAGCAACTCACGTTAGGAAGGATGATCTCTTTTAACCAGTCTGTAGAATTCAGATCCTCATCTCATCCAGAAACATTTTATAAACACAGCTAGAATAATTTTTCATCAAATATCTGACCTATAAAGTTGATCATCACAAGCTAGAACCATTATGTTCACAAACCAAAGGAGAGAGGGAAGGGAGGGAGTAAGAGGGGGTGGAGAGAGAGAGAGAGAGACGGAGAGAGAGAGAGAGAGATCAAGGAGTGAAGAGTAGTTAAAGTAACTTCTATTACGCCATCAGGAAACTAAACTGTACCTTTCTGCTCTGTCATCCAAAGCTATGCATAATTCCACACTCAGTTCCACACTCTAGACAAGAAGGAAAACACACAAAAGAACTCTTCTGCAGAATGTTACTCACTTCTGTTTAGTAAGAACAGGAAAACTCAAAGTTGAATGTGTTAGTCTCCTAAGCTCTACCATAGAAAATCTATGGAAAAATGAGAATGAGTAAACAAACTCTCGGTAAAAGTACACAATGTGTATCCCTGTTCTTTTCAAGTTACATCTTAAAAAATCAAAAAAGCATTGGGTTGTGAAAAGAAAGTCTCAGAAATTCCAGACTTCTGAACCAGCAGGGCAGACTGAGCACCCTTCAGCCTCCGTCTTCCTCCCTGACTCCTAGAAATCACTGATGTGTTCAATAACAAACCAACTCATAATGCACTGAGAAACAAAGGCAGAGCCACAATCAAATGTAAGCTAGCAGGAAATTCCAAAAGATACAAAGCAATTTCTGTGAGATTACGGAAGTGAATGGGAGCCCAAAAAGTGAACAGAGGAGGGCCGCTACCACAAAAATAATGTTGATTCAAACTCAGAACTAATTCCGAGAGATGCAGAGGATCCTGAGGAAATCATCCTGGTGGTTACAGGCAGAACTGCAGAATATCCAGGCTGGCCTATCCTCCCGTATTTATACTTCTGGATCAGGAAATGAGTGAACAAGGTGATCCCCAAGTATTGGAGATGAAGTCAGAAGCCTTAGCAGTGACCATAATCGAATATCCCTCATGAGAAAAACCATCACATAACCAATAACTAACAAAGCCTGAATTCCTCAGCTTGACTAAATTTTAGACCTATTTCTTCCATTAGAGCATTTGCTTCAGAAAACCTGCCATTATAAATTGATTCTCTGCCCTTAAAATGTATATAAATTTAAGTTCTTGTCCATTTTACCACACAGGAAATGTCTTCCTGTAGGACCCCAAAACAGTGAAAGTGATAACACCCCTGTCTCTCAATGCTATTTTCTCAGTGTAGGAGATAAATTTATGGGTGCCAGTTAGCAAACACAGATGGCCTAGTCTCATAGAAAAACATTTGCAACCCAAGAAAACCCAGTGTGTGCCATGCATCCAACCTCTCTCTCCACTGAATAGCTTTTCTGCTGGCTCACCCTACCGCTTAGATCTCTTCTCTCCCACTCCCACACCTGCCTGTACCCACCCCTTGTTTTGACAGGGCAGTGTCCAGACATATTCTGTGCATGTGACCCCACTTGATAATGCTGCAATAAAATTAATTCCTTTTGTGTATCCGTTCCAGTATCATTTTTCTTTAACACCACGCAATTCAGCAAAATCAGCGTTAAACAGTGAGATTAATGTTAACAAATCCAACTCATACCCAAAGTAATAGAATAAATTCAATAACTTTACCAAAACAAAACAAAACCTGTGGAGGTAAACTTCCCTATTGTAACTTACTTTTGAAAAAAATGTTACTATTGTGACTTTTTCTAAGAGAGGTAAATATTGCTGTTACTAGCCCTAGCTAATCACAGAATCACTAAAGATCTATACTTTTATAGATGTTCTTTGTGAGGAAACCCTCTTCAAATACTCAAACTTAAGTGGATCATCAGTTGGTTCTCTAGTAGCACTCTATCAATGTAATGTAGGTGGATTCTGGAGTGAGGAGGCCATTACAGCAGTTTCAATGTAATGAAGGAACACTAATCAGGCAGCAACAAAGTTTTAAAAAAAAAGAGGAACAGGGCTGGAGATTTAGCTCAGTGGTTCCAGATCCGGGTTCTATCCCTGGTAACCACATACCACAACGCTAGATGTGGTGACTCACGTCTGTAATCCCAGCACTTGGGAGGCAGAGGCAGGAGGGCTGCTGTGAGTTCAAGGCTGAGCTCAGGGCCAGCCTGAATTATAAAAGCAAGAACTTCTTTCAAAAAAAAAAAGAGGAAGAAAAAGCAATTTATAAAGATGTTGCTCACAGGAGGCTGGGTCAGTGAAAAGCTGGCCCTACGGACATAAAGGTGAAGCTGAGAAGTGCAGGGAAGGTAAGAGAAGTGTGAAAAACAGTGATTGCTTTGAAGTCAGCAGTCGTTGGAATCTTCATACGTTGAGTACTTGACATATGAGAAAAGAAACTGTTGCTATGGGAAAAAAGGGATACAGTCGACTCTATGTCATCTATTTAAAACATAAAATTTGTTCCAATACTATTGACATACTTAGAATCAGTTCGAGTCTATCTGAATTTTACATTTACCTATGTACAATTTTATCCTCTAGAAATGCTGACTGAGTGAAGTATCAAAAGACAAAATTGTAAGAAATTTAAAGATTCAACTTTTATTCTTGGTCAACTGCAACCCAAAAGGAAGAATAAATACTGTCTTTTGCAACTTATCTAGCCTTTTTTTTCTTTATTCATATACTACGAAATCACTATTTTTCCTATGTGACTAAGATATTAATAAAATCAAATGGCAATGATAAATAATATCCTTTGAATGTACTATATATGGTAATAATATTATTTTGCAATTCAAAGATTAGAAAATTAACTCGTGCCTTTTAAAGAGGTATTTACATAAATTTTTAGTTTTTATCTCTTCAGTAAAACTACACACAGAACAATGTGTCCAGCACAGAATTCTGCATCCTGTAGCAATACAACAAAATCCTGTGTGAATGACAGAAACATTCAGAGAACAATGAATGCACCAGTGAGTAGAGTCTTTTCCAACATATAAGTACTTATTCTGGACTATGAGCCAAGACTAGCTTTCAGGAAACTTCTGGATCATTCCTCCCTGGAGGATCAGCTCCTTAGAAAACAGAAACTGGAGGTGGTTCAATGCGGGATCCACAAGGGAGACAGACTGGGAGGTTTAACACTGACAGGCTTGTGGAGTCAAAACCCACGACAGAGTTACAAGTCATCTGCCTTTAAAGTCAGATGGAAGAACACAAGAGCTCTGCTCAGAGATCATCATAAGTGGAAAGAAGCTAATTCTTTTCCAGGACAATCTCATTCATCAGTACCTGCAGTATCCTTTCATTTTAAGTACCACTCATTGCCTCCTATAGGTATTGCTGGATATTGGACTGCTTCAGAATGGAAGGAAGTCACACACACACACACACACACACACACACACACACACACACACCCCTTCTGCCTGTTTTTCTTTGGCTGTAATTAGTCATGTGGCCCCACCTAGAGGCAAGAGTATGAAAAAAAGAAGTGGCTGGCTTCCCCAGGCTCAGCTCTGTCCTATGGCAGGGGCCGAACTGCTCCCGTGTTCCTGCCAACAGTCCTGTGCTGTTTCCCCTGACGGGACTGTGATTGGTGCTGAGTTCTCCACACTCTGACCCACCTGTGTGGCTGTATGTAAATAATTACAAAGTCAGAGAATGACAAAAGGGATGCCGAATTATAACAGCATCTGGGTAATAAAGAATCCACTAACAGGAATCTGAGGGATGGTGATGCGTGTTATACAACAGAAAAATGATACCCCTGTGTCCTGTGAGAGGAGAAGACCTGCCTCCCCAACTCGCAGCCCTGGAGATGTGGGAAAGTAAAATGTCAGAGATATGTTGGCTACATTTGGTGAAGTAAACAAATAAATAATTGGGAAATATGGAAATATCTGACCACTTTGCAGGGAAAAATGAAGAGCGTGAATGTATTAGCTCCCTATTGGTACTGTAATATATTACCATACACTTAGTAGTTTAAAATAACACATATGTATTATGTTCCAGGTCTAAAGTTCAGAAGTCTGAAATGGAATGCACAGGGCCAGAACCAAGATGGTAGGAAAAGTGTACTCCTTGCTGGAGGCCCCAGGAAGAAGCCATTTTCTTTCTTTTTTCATCTTCCAAAGGCTATTTGTGGTCCCGTTCCAGCTCCAAAATGGACAAAGACTAGTTGAGTCTTTCTCAGTCATATCACTGTAATTCTAGTTTTTCTACTGTTTTCTTACATTTATGAAGATCTCAGAATGAAATTAGACCCCACTCAAAATCCAAGGTAATACTTATATTTTAAGGTCTACTGGTTAGCAATCTTAATTCCATCTGTAACTTGAACTCCTTTTTGTATTCAAACCAGTAGGTAAGGTCTATATTCTAATATACTCATAGGTTCGTGACGTTAGGACATGGACATCTTTGGGGACTGGCAACACAAGTTAAAAAGAAATAGTAAGAGGCTTGCAGAGTTGTTTTTTGGGGGGTGTTTTGTTTTGTTTTGTTTTGTTGAGACAGGGTCTCACTTTGTAGTTCACGCTGGTCCTGAGCACACTATGTAGCCCAGGCTAGCCTCGAACTCACAGCAATTCTCCCACCTATTTCCTGAGTGCTGGAATTACAGGTGTGAGCCACCATGCCCAGCACTGTGGTATGTGGCTCTGATTGCTGGTGGGCTGGGTCACCAGGCCCAGCATTGTTGTATGTTGTTACCAAGGATTGAACTAGGGACCTTGTGCTTGCAAGGCAAGCGCCAGAACCACTGAACTAAATCCCCGACAAGAGGGCTTTTTATATATAATGGTTACACTTCCAATATCAGTCTTAATATTTTTTAAAAGTTTACTATTTTTGAAAAGAATTTTTGTATTTATTATCCAGTTTGATTTATACCAAAAAAAGAAAACCCTGTAGTAATGAAGGCAGTGATGTCATAGATAATGATGATCCTGTCATAGTCTTTCAAGATAAGCAAGAAAAGACACAGGAGCCTCTGGAGATATTGGACATTTCTCATATAGCAAATCTAAGACATCTTCCTTTGAGCAGCAAATGTCCAAGTTAGAATTATAGCTGACCCTGAGATCCTGTGTAATTCTGGGCAATCTTCATAGAAACTTCAAAAGATAAAAATAATGGTTGAACATTACAAGTTAAGACTAAATTCCAAAAAGATAGAAAAGTCCCTGTGGTCAAAACTCAGAAAGTTAAGGAAGTCAGGATTTGAGTGCAGATCAGTTTTATTTCAAAGTTTATTGCCATCTGCCAGAACACACTCCAGGCCTGAATGAGGAATGTGTTGGCAAGTTCTTTTTGCTTCTGATGAGAGAAAACTACAAAGGGGCCATTAGCTGTCTCAAGACTTCCATGAAATGGAAAACATGTGAGCCATACTGTTCCTGATTTGCTTGGTCTTCACTCCATAGATAATGGGATTAAGCATTGGAGGAACTAACACATAGAGATTTGCCAGAAGAATGTGGACATGATGAGGAATATTTTTGCCAAACCGGTGGGTAAGGAAAGTGAAAAATGATGGTATGAAGAAAAGGAGAATAACTCCAATGTGAGAACCACAGGTATTGAGAGCTTTGTGTTGGGCATCCTGGGAAGGAAGTCTAAACACCGCGTGGAGTATCAAAGTATAAGAAACACCGATGAGGGCAACATCTACCAGAACAGATGCCATTGGCACTGAGAAGCCATACCAGATGTTGACGGTGATGTCAGCACAGGCCAATCGGGCCACCCCAATGTGCTCACAGTACGAGTGGGGGATGATATTGGTGCGGCAGTATGGCAGCCTTTTCAGCAGGAATATGATAGGAAAAATAGTCCCAATGCTCCGTCCCCAGATGCCCAGGGTCATTTTTCCAATTGTCATTGGTGTTAAGATAGCTGTATACCTCAAGGGAGTACAAATGGCCACATAGCGGTCAAATGCCATAGCCAGTAGGATTCCTGACTCTGCCACAAAGGCAACATGGATAAAAAACATCTGAGTAATGCAGGCATCAAAGGCTATCTCTCCGGCATGGAACCAGAAGATAGCCAGGGCCTTGGGCACCGTGGTGGTGGACAGGAGAATGTCAGTTCCGGCCAGCATTGATAGGAAGATATACATAGGTTCATGGAGGGTGCGCTCACTCAGGACAATGAGAATGAGGGCTCCATTTCCCATAACTGCAGTGATGTACATGAGACAGAAGGGGATAGAAAGCCAGGTGTGATAGTGCTCCAGTCCCGGTATCCCGAGCAGGATGAACACAGCGGGGTGGAAGACGGTGAGATTACCACCAGACATGCTTGCTTTCGAAGTCTGTATAAACACTAAACACAGGAAAAGTCAGTAGGCAGAGCTGGCTCTAAAGTGTGTTAAAAGGTGCACAGTACATCATGGACTCAATCATTAAGGTCTTGACTTCAAGTGTATATTGTGTATGCTTTCATTCTCACATGATCATTGCAACCACAAGCACATACATAAACAAAGGCTCCTGAAATCACCCAGAAATGTCTACAACCCTCACCTACCTCCATGTTCTCACTCACACACTCTTGCTACAGCTTTGATCACCACTTGCTCTGGTACAACCGTGTCCGACACAAATACGAGCTCTCATCTCAACTCTACTTTGGCTGAAAGAAGCGTTTTACATCTTCCCAAGTGAAAAGTCTTACTACATTTTTCTTACAACTTTTAACTGTTATAAGATAAAATCCAAGCTTCTCAAGCCTCCAAAACGCTCCACAATCCCACCGGTCTCTCTTGCAGTTTTAGTCATCTCCAGACACACTAACATCCAAATTAGGTTGATGACAATTCTGCACATAAAACCCGAGTCTTCTAGTTTTCATGACTTTTCTTGGGCTCTTGTTTTAAAATTCTACTGATTTTCCAATATACAGATTAAATATCTGTCATCTAGGAAATCTTTCTCTGGTTCAAATCCTTAGAAAAGTATAAAATTATTTCCTAACTCATTCAGTGAACACGTAGAAATTTCAGATAAGTGAAAGATATACCTTTAAAATATAAAATCATAAAAAATATTGGAAGATTTTTTTTTTCTTTTTTTGAGACAGGGTCTCGCTTTGTGGTTCAGGCTGGCCCTGAGCTCAGCCTCAAATTCACAGCACAGCAATCCTCCTGCCTCTGCCTCCTGAGTGCTGGGATTACAAGCGTGAGCCACCACGCCCGGCACTGTGGTATGTGGTTCTGATTGCTGCTGGGCGTGAGTCTCCACACCCAGTATTGTATGTGGTTAACCCGGGAGGGGATCCAATCCGGGTCCCTGTGCTTGCAAGACAGGCGCTGGAACCACTGAGCTAAATCACCGGCCCCTGTTTGAAGATTTTTTTAAGGGAGTTGAAATGATCCTCTGAGTAAGAGAAGAGAATCCAATTTCATAGAAAGAAGCAGTTGACTGATTTGATTATGTAAAAATATAGTCAAGAATAAGTAACACTTTTAGGAGAAAAATATGCAAAATGTGTAATGAAGACTTGATACCCTTAAATACTAATAGTTGGTGCAAATAAATAAGGAAAAATTAGAAAATGTATGAAGAATTAAAATGAAATTCACACTGCCAAAAAGAAATAGATGGCCAATATACATATGCATATGTGCTCAGTCTTCTAAATTTAAAGAACTAGAATCCATAGTCATGAAGATAGCACAGCTCTCTTGTCAAAATGGAAAATAGCTCCCAGTCCTGGTGTCAGGAAACTTCCTATAACCATTTGGAAAATAATTTGACATAGATTTAAATGTTTTAATTATGCAAATTTTAAAATCCAGTCATTTTATTTCTGGCAAGTACTTGCTGAAATTGCAACATCAGATCATAAAAAGATTATCTACAAAGATATTTGTTGCTACATTATTGCAATGGCAAAAAAAATTTCAACTTTATCATTATGACAATAAATAAGTTATGGTACATATATTATAATGGAATACTGTTTCAACTTCATTTAATTGAGTAAAAACAAAAAAGCAAGGCAAAAGTTACATTTCTGTCTATATAGCAAGATATTTTACATTATAAGCAACACAAAATCCAACTCTGCTTTGGCTGGGCACCAAGAAGAATGTCTTTGGGCCGGGGAGTTAGCTCAGTGGTTCCAGCGCCTGTCTTGCAAGCGCAAGGGCCC
>PVIR01018487.1:0-33333 GCA_004026965.1 Petromus typicus | reverse complement strand
TTTATATGAACATTATTATCACTACAATTCCTTTTAAGTTTTTCTACATGAAGATTTTCTATTAAGCCAAGAACTCTTAAATGACTTGTGTCCAAGTCTTGCTTTATTAGCTGTTAGAGACTAAAAAGACCATTAGTTGATGCACCAACTTGGTTTGGATAGTTATTTAGGAATCAGTTGCTTTTTTTAGGGCATGAAAATTGAGCTAAATTACATCTAAATTAAATTCTATTATTTTTATGATGGAATCAATTGATTCCAAAAGCAGCGAAAGACCAATCAGGAGAGTGAACTACTGGCCAAACTTTCTAATGAACATAGCTGCAAAAATCCTCAAAAGATCCTGGCAAACAGAATATAGAGCCTCATCAAGAAGATCACATCCTGACCAACTTGGATTCATCCCAGGAATGCAAGGGTGGTTCAACATACAGAAATCAATAAATGTAATACACTATGATAACAGAGACAAAGATAAGAACTGTATGATCATATTAATAGATCCAGAAGAAGTGCGTAAGAAATTTCAAGACCCACTCATGATTAAAATCCTGCAAAAAATTGGGGTAGACCTTTTTTATCCCAACTTCTAAAAAGTATTTTTAAACCTATTTAATTTTTTTTTTCTTGGTGGTGCAAGCGATCTTACTAGTATTGCATAAGATTTACATTCAGACTGGCACAAATAGCTGTCTTTGTGGCTTTTTGCAAATAGCTTAACTATTTCTAAACAAGATGCAGTAGTTTCACTTTCTGTTTTATTACAAAGATAAAATTCTGATATATATATATATGTGTGTGTGTGTGTGTGTGTGTGTATGTACTATATATACATATGTATATTAGCATACTGATGGTGTATAATGTATACTATTCTTGTATAATATTAGTGCATAATATCTGTAAACATATTAGTATTCTAGTATTAGTATATATAATAGTATTAATACCTAGTAATGTACACAGTCTGTGTTAGCCATTATTATCATGCACTACTATGTCTACTTTATAAAGAAAAAAATGCATTCAAAATTATCTATGGCAAGTAAAAGTTTGATTATTATTTCTTAGCCTAAATGAAAAAGACAAAAAATAAAACTTTAAGAATTAGGGAAACTTTAATGTTTCCCTTTCATGTTTAGTAGAGTATTTTGTGATGTCATGGTAGAGAAGATCATCTTAAATGAGATTCAGAGAACTGGAGATTCTAAAGGAACAGATTTCGTTTGGCCACATTAATAAAAGGAAAGAAAGGAAATAAAAAAACAGAAGAAAAGAAGAAAAAAACTGGAAGCACAGATTTTGTAAATGGGGAGGGGTTGACGGGTGTATGGGAGGGAGCGAAGTAGGAAAAAAGGCAAGAACTAAGATATATCATGTACAGATATAAATCCTCAATGAGGAATGTGATCATACTGTACACTTAAAATGTACCGATAAACTTAATTTTTAAAATATTCTGTGAAGTGCTACAATGGTGAAAGCCTGTAATCCCAACACTGCAGCAGCTGGGGCAGGAGAATTGCCATGAGTCTGAGGCCAGCCTGGAGTATAGATTGAGTTCAAGGCACATAGATAAATCTTGTCTCAGGAAAAACAAAAGTCTCTGTGGCAAAGAAAATTATTGTAAGCATATTACATGTCAAATCACGATGGAAGATTGTTGCCACATGTGTAAATAATTTAATGTTAATTACTAATATATTATTAGTTCATTACCAATAAAAACCCTACAAATTAATAAGATAGAGCAATCTTACTGAAAAATGGATGAATGACTTGAACAGTTAGGGCACAGTGGAAGCCTGAGTGATTAATAAACATGTATAATGTGATTGATCATCATGATTATGGAAATTACAAGACTGAGATGCCATTTGTTACTTCTCAGCACTACAGTGGTTGCCGAGTCTACCAGCTTGAGATGGACATGAGAAAAGAGCTTCTGTGCTCTTGTGCGGATGTGGTGGCGTACAGTGAGCCATCTGCACCTGTTGGTTTCACGTCTGCAAATTTAGTGATCTACACCTGGGAATATGCAAAAATTTCTGTCTGTACAGATATGGAGAAACTATTCTTGTCATTAGTCTCCAAACATTGAAGCATCAAAACTATTTAGTTGTAGCATTTACATTGTATTAGGTATTACAAGTAATTGAAATGATTTAACATATGACATATGGGAAAATGCGTGTAAGTTACATACAAAAGGCACACTATTTTGGATATGAGTTTGAGCATGCATGCCTACAGGTATTCCTACAGCTAAAGATACTGACGGATCACTGTAATTAAGTTGGAAAGAGCTGTTGGCAGATCTTATTGGATATTAAGTTTTTTATGCATTGGGCTATTTGAGTCTGGTGAACATAGCCTACATATTTCTTTGCAAAATCCTTTTTAAATGCATAAAGTTCAAATAAAGGATTACAAAAGATATATTGAAATAACATTAGCAAAAATTTAAAAAGGTATAGTAATTGTTTTTATTAAAATATTTTAAAGTAAAAATACGAGAAAGCAGAGTGGGCATCCATTGTTAATGTGACTGTTAATTTCATTAATGTATGGAGCCTGTGAGGCTTGCTTCTGATTTTTACAAGGTAACAAACAGAAAAATTTTCCCTTGAGGATGTTGTTATGTTTTACTCTTTTCTAATATGATGGATTTGTGGCCTCTGTGTCTCTGTTTCCTCCTCCTATACTAATAGAGGACAAACCCAGAAGCTCAACGTATTCTTTACTGATATAACCATGTAGGCTTAGACTATTTACAGAAATAAGATCTTCCTTACCATTTTTTACTGAGTTAGAACTAAGTCATCTACTTAAGAGCAAAGCCACAACCATCATAAATCCATATAAGCAATATATGTTAGTGTTAGATTTTTTCATAATGTCTTGAGAATAAGACCTGTCTTCTCATTTTCCAGAGATTTAGGCAGTGCTTCTAGTTATGTAACAAGTTTTTCACAAAGCTGGAGTATAAATTTAGCACAAATCTTGTCATGGAATGATTACTTAGAAAATGTTAATGATGAGATTGAAAGTGAAATTTAGACAAACTTCTTAGTGTAAGTCTTCTCTGAATATTTCTCCATCAGGATTACTTATGGGGTCTGACCTGAAGATAAATGCACAAAATTTGAGCATCTTGTCATTGTAAGATATTGTATTAAGAGTATTGATGAGTTCTTCCCTTGTTGGGGAAGGGGACTGGGAGCAAGATCGTGGACAAACAATGTTTCTACCAGCAAGTGGCTTGTAGCTGGGTATCTTCTAATAGCTTGAAATCCATGGACAACAGTGGAGTGACTGACAGTTACAGTGGTTCTACCATCGAATGGCTGGTAGCTGACTACCTGCTTGATAGTCATGACTGATAGTTAAGTAACTGACAGGGCTACTATCCTTTGACAGATAGCAATGTTTATTAGAATCAGAGACTTATATGGTATATATGTGAAGGTTGTGGCCATAATAGTTAGCCTTGGGAAAAGAAGAGGGGAGGTTAAATGAATATAAGTAAACATTCTAAGCTGACAATATGAATACATTCTGTGACTATATATTCAGAGCAGAGAGCACCATGACCTGCACATCTCTACAAGCCACTTTTGGCTGAGGCCTTGACATTCCTGGGATGAATGTGCAGCAGCCATGAGTCCTCAGGTGATATTAATAGAGCATTTCCTATATTAACTCATTCAGTCTTCCAATAGAATTATCTTCATAAGATACTATTTTGAGTTTATTGGTGAAGGAACTGAGATGCATAAAAGCAATTCGGTTAGGTCACTTAACCAAACACCTAACATTCACCTAACATTCACCTAAGCATACACCTAACATTCAGTTATATTTTAAGGTTGTCACTAAATCTTTTTCCATTCTTAAAATGAATACATCTGGCATTATTTCAAGCTTTCAAAGGTTGATTGACACTCATCTGTGGATGTTTTTGTTCTTCCTCAACTAGGCAGTATTTCTTTAGATGTAGACTTTTTACACTTGTTTTGTTCTTCCATAAGAACGAGGAGTTAAAATTTGAAATCATCATTCTTTTCTGAAGACCCGGAGGACGTCCAGTAGGGAAACTGAAGCCACATTTTGGGATCCACACCATAGAAATGCACTTATTTCTTTGAGTTGTCTTGTACGTTTGTAGGAGGTATTAAACTTCTGTTTCCTTCTCTGTTATGAATCTGTTTGTTGTTACAGGAAGTTCCTCTTATCAGTTAGAAATGTTAAAGACAAAATTATTCTTCTTCCTTTATATGACTTTGAAAATGCTCAGATTATACAATAACAAATTATCTTTTCTAGAGGAACTAACCATTTTCTTGCAGTAGTTCACCACACATTATTCTCATTAAAGTTTGTTCCTTCTTCAATATTCACTTCAAACTTTATAGTAACTAGGGCTAGGGATTTAGCTTAGTAACACTGTACCTGTCTGACAATCACAGGGTCCTGAGTTTGATTCATGGAACAAAACAAAACAAAACAAAAATGATTGTTGGTGGCAAGGAGTTACATATTAACTTTCTCTTGTCTGGCCTAGTTTTTTTTTGTATGATGTAACAAGTAATTACTGTTCAGGTCAAGTTAGGGAAATAATTAAACTTCACTAACAAACTATCTCACTGTGCAAAAATTCTACTTTTGTTGGTTTAAATATTCCCCAAATTGAAAACAAATCCATTTTATTTGTATAATAGAGAACACACACTTCTATTACATGGAGAAACTGCCATAGGAGTTAACAGTATGATGCAGATGATGGTGGTGCATTTAAAAAGTAAAATTATAATTTTTGTTATAAATGTGATTATCATCTGACTCCTCAACCATATGAGTATTAACATTAAAAAGATGACAAGAGGCAGATTTTAATTTGACTTAGATGTTTTATTTGTCCTTTTTTAAATAAAGATGCTTTGTATCATTAACATGGTTGTTTGTACACTTTCTAGTATAGGTGTTTTACTCACACTGCTGAGATAATTCAGAATTTCATGTCAGAGATACTGTATGTCAGAGTGATGGACCACTGTCTCTAATAGAAGGAGAAAGTACTTGCAGCAGGTCCAACAGAAAAAGATTGCTCTGCTCCTTATGGGTGGAAAGTAGAATAAGGATAATGTACTATAGTGTAGAAATAGGTTAAGAAGTGAATTCTCCAAAAGAGAAGTTCTCATTCTTTCTTATGTTTTCAGTAGATTAATTTCCACTTTTGACCATATACTGGTATATTTTCTAATAGCATTTACCCCTAGAATTTTGCATATTGCACATTTTAAGTATATCAATCCATTTTACTGATTTTCAGTAAAATGAATTCAAATGCTTTATCATCATCACCAAGCTCAAATGAAGGCATGCTTGTTTCTCTGTTTATATTGCTATTTTATCAGGATATATAAATACTCTCCTAAATTGTTACAGGGTTCTAAGAAGATTTTGTTTTGTTTTGTTTCATTTTCCTTTTTGAGTGGTGCTAAGGAAAGCACAGCCCCTCGCTTCATGGTAAGCATGTGCACTGCCTCCGAGTTCCACCCCTGGGCCCTCGTCCTTAAATTTTCATTCAGAGTACAACTCCTGTTGTTTCAGGGTCTGTTCTGTACTTGGACTTTTTAAGAATAAGGGGCTAGAGAAATGATAAAATGTGATCTTGCTCGTTGAGCTACATCTGCAGGGGGTCTGAAAGTGGTTTCTGTAGAGTAAAAGCTGACAGTATATGGGAACTTCATGGAAGAACCTTTCTGTAGAATAGTCTAAGTCAAGTCATTTAGACCAAAGACAATTGGCACAGAGAATGGTACTGCAGAGAAGAGGTAGTATTTTTTCTGACTAGCTTGTACTCGGTGTGGCCATGTAAATAAGTATTGTGCTTTTGATGTTGATTAAAGCAGTAACTTCTCAACAGTGACATTATTATCCATTTATTAGGAAAAATCATGGTTACTCGGAACTCCTATAAAATCCATAAGATGGTATAGTCGGGATCAGGAGAGTCCATATGGGGAAGACAGGTGAAGTCAGGGGCTGATCTTACTCCTGTGCTGGTCCAACTCTTGCCACGTCTAGTGGGGTGAAAGCAGGATGAGATCTGTTTCTTTGGTTTGATTGAGGCTTTGCCATACCTTTATCTTCTTTCTTCTTTACATTTATGTTCCCCCAACTTTTGGGAGAGTTGGAGCTTCAAAATCAAGAGGCTTTTAGGAGGCCTATCTTTTGAAATTCAGTAGTTTAATCTCTATTAAAACTTGAAGGCCAGGGATTTAGCTTCGTGGTTCTGGTGCCTGAATTGTAAGGGAAAGGGCCAGGGTTCAATCCCTGGTAACCACGTACAACAATGCAATTGTGGAGATTCACACCTGACAGGAATCTGAACCACATATCACAGTGCCAAGTGTGGTGGCTCACGCCTATAATCCCAGCATTTAGGAAGCAGAGGCAGGAGGACTGCTATGAGTTTGAGGCTGAGCTCAGGATCAGCCTAGACTACAAAAGTAAGACCCTGTCTCAAAAAAAAGACACCAAGTTACATGCCTATGATAATCAGATAGTTTTTCTTTTTTCTCTTTAGCTTAATGGATATTAAGATATTATTTTCCAAAATAATGCTTATGGTATTGATTTGTAATACAGTCAAACTCATGTGTTGAAGCATATATGTACTTGGGGAACACCTAGCTCAATCCTGGTTCATTCTTTTTAAAAATTATATACAGTAATGTATTTTTTTTCACAAATTTCTGCACCTATTGATGGTTTCATTACTAGTCTTGAGACAGTACAGTTTCCATTACTGTACATGCTGTTTTAGAAGAAAATACTAAACATTTTTAAATTTATAGGGGGTACTTTAAATTTATAGGGGGATTGTTTTGGATCAAGGATTCTGATAGTCTAGTCTGTTTCAAAAGTTCAAATTAAGAGTTAAGCTTATTTGAATAATCAAATTAGGATATTAAGAGAAACTAAGCATGAAATTTCAGTTCTTAATGCCCATATTATTGTATATTAATTGTGGTGCCAGAACATAATTTTATTAATTGAGTTTTAAAAAACTGATTTTTAAAAATACACTAAGTAATGTAGTAATATAACTTTATACAAAAACTGTAAAATATAATTAAATATGCACTTTGAAACATTGTTTTTCTCTCCCTTATTATCTTCTGCTCCTCCTGTAAGCAAAATGAAGATAATTAGAAGTGAAAAAAAAATCTTATCCTGGTACTGATTTAGTATTGTGTGGTTAGGAAAAAGCTTGATTGCATACGTTTTTAACTCATGTATAGAAAAATTATATTTGTGAGTTTATCAAGATAAAGGGCGTGAAGGCCAGGGATTTAGCTCAGTGGTTCCGGCGCCTGTCTTGCAAGCGCAGGGACCCGGGTTTGATCCCTGGTAACCACATACCATACTGGGTGTGGAGACTCAGACCCAGCAGCAACCAGTACCACACACCACAGTGCCGGGTGTGGTGGCTCACGCCTGTAATCCCAGCACTCGGGAGGCAGAGGCAGGAGGATTGTGATGTGAGTTTGAGGCTGAGCGCAGGGCCAGCCTGAACTACAAAATGAGACCTATCTAAAAAAAAAAAAAAGGAAATTTGATTGTTTTACTTTTAACATTTGGAATAGACTTTTAGTTTATTAGGAAAAATATAATGAAATAGTTCATGTATTTCTGCTTACTTAATAATATTTTCACCAAATAAGGACTTTTAATAGGAAGTAATTTGGAGTACGTTACTTCTTCAATGTAATTCTATTCATCTGCAATCCAAACTAGAAACAAATTTTAACCTTGTGTAAATTATAAAATTTGATTTTAATTGCAGAATATGTTGGCTGAAAAAGTAGAACAGCTGATGGAATGGAGTTCCAGGCGCTCAGTCTTCCGAATGAATGGTGACAAATTCCGAAAATTCATAAAGACACCACCTCGAAACTATTCCATGATCGTCATGTTCACTGCCCTCCAGCCTCAGCGGCAGTGTTCTGTCTGCAGGTAATTTAAGTGCTTAAAATCCTTTAGAAAACTACCTGCTAGGCCTGTTATATTTATTTAAGATACATATATAAGAGAATTAAATAATTGTTTAATGTTGTAAAATATGTGTTTGCTTGGATATTTCAGAAGATATATTTATTTCAGAAAACAATTCAGTATATTTCAGAAAATAACCAATGGCTAAATCTTCACTGTGGACATGTAAAATACTGACCAGTTCCACAAGTGCTCATTAACATTGTCATCTTTCTGTTCTGTGTGTTACTTTTTAGATCCTCTACCTATCTGTGCTCCATGAAGTGGCTGCCCTAGTTAGACTCTGTTTTAACAGTCTAGTAGAGAGGACTTGTTTTTTTATGCCATCAATGATTACTTACTTTTTTTATACCATCAATGGTTAAAAACTTCTTCCAAGGATAAAGAAGTAAATAATTTAAAATGAATGAAATGTTTGTCAGAATGAAGAAGTTAATGAAAATTTTGGTCAAGTAAATACACGTGACAGATCTTCTCATTTACAATTTTTTTAACTTGAGGTAATTGTAAGAAAAAATACAGAGAAATCCTATTTATCTTTTCCCTAGTTTCCTATAGTCTGTGGTCAGTGTCAGGAGAAGATACAGTTTTCTAAGTAAAGGCACGGGCAGTCATTTGAAAGTGTGCGTACCTTTTCATCAGTACTCTGTTTTCCATTTCTATAATTCTGTTTCTGCAAGAATGTTATGAAAATGGAATCATACAATGTATGACCTTTTAGGTTGTTTTTTTAAATTAATTTACCCGATTCAAAATCTGTACCAATTGTTGAATTTATCTTTAATTCGTTTTTTAAAGACTAAGATTCTGTGTTATGAACATTATACAATTTATTTAAATATCCACTTGTTAAAGAATATTTGTATTATTTCTGTTATGAGTTGAAATGTCAGCCTGTAATTTACAGTTGGAACATCTAATCTGAAATCAAAATATTCTAAAATCTTAAACTCTGACAGCAGACATGATGCTGCAGTAGATTATCTCATGTGCCAGGTTATAGCCAAAGTGCAGGCACACCAAAAGTGTGTCTTAAATTACTATCAAGATATTTGCATGAGATGTATAGGAAACAAATGAATTTCATATTTATATTGGAGTTCTAACTCCAGGATCAGTCTATCTATTCATCTGTCTCTCTCTGTATTTTTCCAAATATTCCAAAATCTAGAAAAAGGTGGATATACAAACCACTTCTTGCTCCAAAGTATTTTGCAGAAAATACCTAACCTGTGCAAAGAAAACTCTTATGAACATTCTCTTAATAGTTAATAATGCTGATGCTCCTTTAATATGCTTATTAATCTTGTTAAATAACTTTTTGTTTTCTTATTTATCACCTCTTGGATGAAATATGTTTATATCTTTGGCTTTTTTCTAATTGGATATTTGTGTTCATGAGTTTTATTTGCTACTTTATTTGTTTGAAGAATTTTGTCTCTTAGTTCACAAAAAAATATAGATCTAGGGGCTTTTGTTTTCTAGTTCTGGTTTCAGAATAATATGGACCTGATATAATAAACTAGGGAATAGTCTCCTGCCTTCACATTTTTAGAAATTATGTGGAATTGATGTTAATTCTTATTGGGTTGTATGTTAAAATTCTCCCATGAAATCATCTGTGCCTGGACATTTGTTTCTCAGAAGTATTTATATTATATATTTATTTTCCTCCATGTTTAAAGACAGAGGTCTTCTGTGAGATTTGAGGACCAAGTCTCAGAGCATTGTGGACAGTATTGTTATGGCCGGGCTGTGGTCCACAGAGAGAGTATATATACTTTGTACACTCTCAGACAGTATTACCTCCTTAAAAGACATATTGGTATAGCAGCATAGTTTCCATCAAGGGGAAAATATGTACTACCTATCTCTCTTCTGAAATCATTTAATACCTCTTCTATTTCAGGAAAATCCTTTGAGTAGTATTTTACTTAACTCATTATGTTGTTAAGTGAATGGTTAAATGTAGACTTTTAATTTTACATTTTTTCTTGGTTCATAAAGATCTTTACTTATTTTTTATTCATTAAAACTTACGTTTTAGAAGAAATTGAGGAACCAAGTGAATGGAAGGCTTACTAATGAGATGCCGTATAACACTGAAGATCCTTTAGAAGCTGAGGGAAGCTAACAAACTGCATATGATATAGTTAAGCTATATTTTCAAAAGGTTAGGCAACAGGTTCTTTGTAGAATTAGGATGGGATTCAAATTAGCAAGCTGTTATAGAGCGATTGTGTATTAAATGAATAAACTGTTCAAGGATGAAGATGACTTTTGATTGCATAAAGAAGGTTGGGGAATATAAGAATCATAATAGGATTATATTTTGGATACTATATATAAATATATAATTAATAGACCATAAAATAATAATAGATTACCAAAATAATACTAGATTAATAGATGCTGATTATATTTAATATGATTCTTATTATAATATAATTCTTATGTATAATTATAATAATTATAAGAATGGTAATATCTAGATGATAAAATTATATGTTTAAATGCCTAAGATGATATTGGAGCTAGAAAGATATGCCTTAGAGTTCCTTAGGTAGAATGATAAATTTATGTTATAGCATTTTACAAATTTTAAAGGAACGTTTACCAAATAGTTATGATCTATTAAATAATTCATGGGGCTTGAGATCTGTTGTCACTGAGTGAAGAAAGTATTAAGTAGGACCCATATGATAGTGGGCAGAGTAGATAAAAAACAGTTCAAGGTGACAAACGAGAAAAACAGCAAAGGAAGTTTTAAGAAAAAATCTTCACATTTTATACTTGAATTAAAAATTAGACCTCAAAAGGAGTTGTCGATACACTGAAGACTTCTTTTTATTAGCAACTATCTTTTTATTTTTCCTCACATGACTTAGTTTTCCTGGATCTTTCTGTGTCAGTATCATTTTGTATCATTACTCTACTACTGCCATAATCTTTTATAATTCTGTAGAATCGTTGAAAAGATTATAACTCTACTTTAGAATTCTAGTTCCTCCCTTTGAAATTTTTCTGCTTTCTAAGAAAAAATGACATTTCTTTCTACAGTTAATGCATATTTAGATTTTCTAGTTACATTTCTTTGCTGAAAGGCTGGTGAACAAGCCTCAGGATTCCTTACAAGTTCTTTTACCAAATCATCCTGGTCGTCCTTTACACAGTGAAATTATCCACAAATTTCAGAATTCAATTCTCACCTCCATCAGCGTTAGCATCAAACTCCTTGGGCAAGTAAAATTGTTAATTACAACTACCCAGTATAATTCTCACCTCTCTTAAGTGTTAACTCCAAACTTCCTTTATGAGATTACACTGTAGGAAATACTTCTCATACTGAATTTACCACAAAATAACTTATCCAGAATTTGCTATAAATTCTGTGAACATGTATCCTCTTTTAAGGTTATTACTGTTGGTCAAGAGATTGAAGGAAAATCAAATAGAAAATTAAAAAATATAGAATGAAGCAATTGCATATATAATACAAATATGGTGCTATATTAGTGATTAATATATTATTGAATTCCCTAGAAATGTACTAACAGTAAATTACAAATTTTTTTTGAAAAAAAGATAGTAATATATTGACATTCTAGGTGTTCATTGACTAATATCATTTTTCTGGACTAAATAAAATTGTTATTTGTAAACTATTGGAAGCTCTTTGTTAATTTATATACTGTATATACATATAGTCAAATAGTTATTATTAACCTGAAAGACAGATCTGAGAAAAATACATTCAATACATGAGAAAATTGAAAATGAGAGGATATGTAATTTATGAGGTCACAAAGCTAATGCCTGTCAGGGTTGGGCTTTGTGACTCCAGAGCTATTAAAATTTAGCACTTCACTTAAGTGACTGTATTAATCATTGTGCTTGCCCTGCGAACTGTAATTTGCAACATGCTGTGTGTTTCCAACCAAGCTTATTAGTGTTGTAGAAGAGGGATCCATCAACTAGCATTTCCTGAGCTCCTGTGGTCACGAAAATTTTATTCAGGGCAGTGTTTCATACACAGTACAGTGTTGAACATTGCTAGCAAAAGCCATGTAGAAAAACTCATCAGCCCTTGGTTTCATTGCAGTGAAGTCCTGTCTCCCACAGGGTTAGATTAGAGTCCAGTAGGCTTGGTTCTCCTTTTGTGATCATATCTGAAGAGATCATTCTTTTGGCTGTTGGAGAAATTGAATATGCTTAGTTTTACCTAGGCCCAATCAATTTTATTTGTCATCATTAAGAATCTGGTGCCAACCTAATTTTATTACTTTGAATAGGATTTATTTCTTTGTCTTTATGGCCCAAGTATTCTTAAAATTTTGTATTGAAGACTAATAATTGTACTACCTTGTATCTCAAAGTTGGTTGTCCAGATCACATTTCCAGGTGTACAGTGTACTCACTCAATGTGTAAATAAAAGTTTTCTTTTATTCCCAGAAAGTTGTATTGTTTTATAGCAGTTGTATAAAATAGCAATTGGCTCATTGTTATTTATTGGTATTATTATTTATTTTTATTGTTGTTTATTGTTTTTGTCCTACAGGGGCTCAAATTTTCTGTTTAAAATATTTTTAAGTGTGTCTTCCTTATCTAGCATGTTTTTAAACTTTAATTTTGTTTTTTTGATTCACTACCTGCTTTTAATGTTCTTCTTTACATCTTCGGCCACCTCTGTTCTTTGAGGACCTTGTAATAATAGATTTATTTTCTGCATTTCTGTTTTTTTCTTTTTTATTAATTCTCACATCATAACTTTTTTTTTGTATTTTAAGCTTTAATTTCTGCTTTAAGATGTTTTTGTTTTCAAGTTGTTTTTATAAGAATGGCATTTACTTTAGACTATTGTGTTCTCATTTTTAGACGGAAATTTTTTCACTAGTTGAAGAATTTTAGTTTTTCGTTTTCTTGTAGTATTTTTGTGTGAATGCTGTTGGGCATTTGTTTCTCCTTTTAAAATAGTTTTTTTAGCAGCGAAGTGATAGTTTATATGTAGGAACTATGGTCAGACTTTTGAGTGGCGTATCTATATCTTATTTCACAGTTACCTCTTTGTTATATAAAGTGAAATGACTTAGTGTAACCGTCTGCTTTTTGTTTCTTTTGTTTTCTTCTTTTTCCAATTTACTTTACAATACCATGTTCCACTTGTGAGATATTGCTGTTTTCATGGGTCCGTTGAACTCCATAACTGATTGTTTGTTTCATTCTATCTCCCATCCTCCACCACACATTTACCTCTTGAAAGTTGCCTCCTCCTCCATGTGAAGTGATACACCCTTTTAGCTTTAATGGTATGTTCTTAACTGGCTCTATATTTTTATGTACTTTTGGAGTACAGAATATGAACTTGATGCCTGCAAGCTATGTGTGAGCAAACCAGGGATTTGGCATTTCTGCCTATTTAAGCACATCGTTGTTTGGATTTGGTGTCCCTGAGCCTACTCTTTTAGTTCTTTCTGAAATATAAGTACTTCTTATGACCTCTTTAGGTTGTTACCCTATGGAATGTTACAATTATTTCTTCTGTGAATCTTTTATTTTGGTACTTTTTATCCAGTTTGCCTAGACGTGTTCCCTCTCCTTTACCTTTTTAAAATATAGTGAGTATCATTTTATACTTTTGTGAAATCAAATTTTAGCTTTCATAAATGAATGAAAGCATAAAACACTGAACTTTCTGTAATGTTCCATACATGTTGCTACGAACAACAGGATGCTATTTTTTATATTGTTATTTTACATATGTCATATATTCATTTACAGGGCAAAAAGTGTGTACACACTTAAGAAATAGAAAAACTTGTATAAATATTTAAACACTAAATTTATCAAAACATTATGAGTTAATTTGAGTTACATTTGGCCTTTGACACGACTTAATTCTCTCTTTTCTCCATTCCCCTGACCTTCCTGCGGTCCCCTGTCCTCTGTATACATAAGCTGTGTTTCTTTTTTGTAACCATGAGATATTCTCTTTCCATTTTTTACTTACCCCACCCCCTTTTCCCTTTGAATATTTTCTTACTATTTCATAATACTTATCATATATTTTAAAACTCATTTACCCCTTCAGTTTCTCATACTAGAGAAAAAAGATACAGTATTTACACACCTGTGACCTATGGGTATCCCTTTCACTTCTTTTTCTAGCATGATTTTTCTGACTAAATTTTTGAGAACTATACTGAATAGACGTGGTGTGAGTAAATACTCTTATCTTTTCCAGATCCTATAGAGAAAGCTTTCAATTTCCCTCCACTTAGTATGGGGATGCCAATAGGTTTTCATGAAATGGCTTTAATCAGTTTGAGATCAGGCCTTTCTCTGCCTGTTTTTCAGGGTTTTAAATCAGGAATCATTATTAAATAGTATTAAAGATTTTCTGCATCTATGGAGATGATCATGTAATTTTTATCCTATTTACATGGTGTTTTGGTCGCATTCTTGTTGCTAGGACATAATACTGCCCAATGACAATTTAAAGACAAAGGGCTTGTTTTGTCCCATGATCCTTAGCATTATTTTGAAAGGAGAGAATAACCAGTGGTATTATCTACACCCAGAGAATAAGTATATAATTTAAAGCTCATTAAACTTTTTTTCTACCCTTTCAGCAACTTAAAAATACAAAGGAATCGTAATGATAGAGAAAGATCTTGGAAGTAGCTAATGATAAAAGAAAATAAGATTGAAAAATAAAGAAATTGAGAAAAATAAAAGAATAAGATAAAATAGACAAGAGAAAGGAAATCATTCTGATGATATTTTTATACCTACAATAAAAAGGGGAAGAAACTTTGGAAAGGATATATATGGAATGGAGGAAAAGGAGTAAAGGAAGGGATTTTAAAGTAAAAAGTAGCAGTTTTATGGCTGTTGTGGATCATAGACATCCTTTTGGAGGTCTTATGTAGTAAGTCACCTTTAATGAGGGAGAATGTGACAGGTCTGTGTAAAACAGAGTGGAAATTAAAAAAATTATAATTAACACTATACAGTTGTTCATAATTGTATATACTTCCCATACATTCTAAAAAATGAGAAGATTTTATATTCCAAAAAGCAAAGGGGGAGTATTGAGATACTTGTGTGAGGTGTGCACTGATGGGAGAAAAGTGGAGGAAAGGACTTTAAATGGGTAGTGAAAGAGGATACGGGAAGGTTAAGTTCACTGAATGATCTAGCAGTTACGAATTTTAGAAATGCTATGAAACAACCATTGTAGAGAGCCCCCAGTGAAATGTTAAAATGCCACAGCAGATGGATCTTGGTAGTTTGCATGCAGAAGAGAAGAACAGTTGGAAAGGGAGAGGGAAGAAAAGAGAGAATTAGGCTAGAAGAGAATGTAGATGGGAAGAATGGGGAGATAGGAGAAGACATTTGGAAGAAAATAAAGGGCTATGGGAAAAAATGAGAATTAAGTTGTGTCTTATACTGTTACAAATCCCCACTATGGAGTGCAGTCATGATGTGTATATTTAATGTACCAATAAAGATTAAAAAATAAAAAAAAGAAAAAAAGAAAAAAATGAGCATTAAAAAAGGAGGAGATTTATAAGTGACAAGAGTCTTAGGGAGATCACATTCCACAGTTGAGCTAACAGTTAAAGCAAGATTAGATAAGGCCCAGAAGTATCCTTGGAAGTGGGCACACGTGTGAATGCGTTACAAGCGTTAGTAAAACACTTAAACACATGGCTATAATCATACACACACACACACACACACACACACACACACACAGCACACACAGTTAATCATACACACACACAGCACACACAGTAACACAAATTGTGCAGAGGACCCAGAGCCCAGGGGTAGGTCACCAGTGCTCGTGGTGCTGGCACATGCCAGCTTCAGGTTTCCACTGAGTTTTCTGCAGCAGCTTTGCTGTGCCAGCCTGCCATCCACTGGGCTGCAGGGCTCTGGGAGATACTCCTGTGCAGCATTTGCATGTGCAGGCGGGAGCTCACGTGGGCACAGAGCTCAGCATTTGGGGGTGGTGGGCAGCGCCTGCTCTGGCTTTTCCTTTAGGACTCTTGAATTTTTCCCTCAATGATATGTGTGCCTGCCCTTCCGTGGCTGTGACCCCAGTAGTACCTGGATCCAGAAGTAGCCCTGCCTGTTCTACACATCTCTTTTGCTGGATTTCATCCCATGGGCTTCTCTTGCAGGCTGCCTTCCCATGGCTTAGTTTTATTTGTGTGCATACCTGCCTGAACACTTGAGCATGTATGAGTGCTGCTGCCTGTGCCCCACCCTAGTCCCATTTGCAGTGTATTTTGAAGTCAGAAAATGTGGTGGCCCCAGCTGTTCTTTTTGCTTAAAATTGCTTTTGCTATTTGGAGCATTTTGTGATTCCATATGAATTTTAGTAATATTTTTTTTTCTGTTTCAGTGAAAAATGCCAGTAGTATTTTGATGGAGAAGTCCATCAAATCTAAATAGCTTTGTACACTTTGGACATATAGCTATATTAATTCTTCCACACATGCAGTGTCATCTATGTTTCTGTTTTAAGTATTTTTCATCAATGTAATTTTCATTGTAGGTATCATTTAATCATTTCCTTGGTTAAATAATTCCTATGTATTTTCATTTAATTTGATTTAATTTGGTGAATGTATATGTGTATTTGCAAGTTTCTTATTTTACACTGTCTAAAAGCCACTGCTTATCTTCCTTTTCTTGGTATTTTGTAATTTTTGGTGAAATCCTCTTTCTTGAGTGTTATTTTTACTCTGTTAGAAATCTTTTTTCCTCTGTTTTTCTACCATTTCCATATTACTGGATGTTGGGAGTTTTTCTTGAAAATGGAAGCTGTTTGTTGGCTCACTTTTGTGTGTTTACATTTTGCAGCCTCTTTATTTCTCATTATGCTGTTAATGAGGGATGTTTTGCTTATTCTTCGTGAACTAGTGGCTTTTAAATACTGGTTATTATTTTATAAAAATGTCATTTTCTAGATATAGTATTAATCTTAGTAGATAAATTTGGCATTTGAGGATAAGTAAGCACGTTCTTGGAGTAAAAAAGATGTCACTGTGGGGACAATAATGACACATTCTTATTAGATAGATCACGTGCAGTTCAGAGCTTTGTATCTTCTGTGTGCTTACTGCATTTTATTGAAAGAAGTGAATGCGAATGTTTTTTATAATGGTAAGTACTTATTAAAAAACTTTGTGTTACATAACTATAAAATAGGGTCCAAATAATACATTGATAAAATCTAAAAATGCTGTACTGCTTGAATGTTTATAACTGAAATGATACAGTCAGTTTTAAAGGTATGGTCTTCATGGCCACTCTCAAGCATTTGAAATGGAGACCAAAATTTCAACAGTTTTATCTCTAAAGCTGGAAATATTTAATTATAGACACTCATGTTAATAAGTTAAAGTTCATATTCATTTAATTTTAAGCATTTTCTCTTGATTTTCGTAATTTTAGGGTATGAAAGTCATTGTAGACATTAAGTGAGATTTATATTTTTCACGTCTTAGTCTTAATTTCTAAGTATTTTCTCTTGGCTTCATGAGACGACTTAACATAATCCAGTATTTGAAGTAAGTGACCCCAGTCACATTTCTCGCCTGAGTGGCTTGATGTTCCTTTCACCAGAATACATTAAAGAAGTTGATTTACTCCTCATGTTTATCAGAAGATAGAAGGTAGCGATTTATTTATTTGTCCTTTTTTTTTTAAAGCAGGCATCAAACTCAGGACCTTGTGCTTGCAGGAAAGATGCCAAAACCACTGAGCTAAATACTTGGCCCAGAAGATAGTTATTTTAATGAACTTGTACAGAAATACAACATAGCAGGCCCCAAATTGTTATCTTTACAAAGTCCAGTTCTCAACATTGATCTATGTGTAGGAATATGAATTTTGCTATTGTTTCCATCATTTATCGTAACTGATAAAGGGCTCACTGCCCCTACACAGTTGAACCAATGTGGCTCCTTTTGAGTACTGTGTTTGCCTTACTCCTGGGAGTGTGGAGCTCGTTATGTAGCAGACAGGGATGTCTGTGTGGCCTGCCGTACACACTCACTTTTTTCATGAACCTCCTTGGAAGACAGACAGAGCTTTACACATTCTGTTACGATTCTTTCCTAAAGAATTAAATAAGTCTCCGGGCTGGGGATTTAGCTCAGTGGTTCCAGTGCTTGTTTTGCAAGCTCAAGGACCGGGTTTGATCACCAGTCAACCATATGCAATACTGGGTGTGGAGACTCACGCCCAGCAGTAATCAGTACCACATACCACAGTGCCGAGCGTGGTGGCTCATGCCTGTAATCCCAGCACTCATGAGGCAGAGGCAAGAGGATTGCTGTGATGTGAGTTGGAGGCTGAGCTCAGGGCCAGCCTGAACCACAAAGTGAGACCCTGTCTCAAAAAAAAAAAAAAAAAAAAAAAAAAGAATTAAGTCTTTTGTGAGTTGACAGGAAATCACGTTGAGAGTTTGCTTTTAGTTTCCTTCAGATTTGTTCCTGGAACCTTTTTTCTTTACTGATTTTGCTTTGTATCTTTTCTCTGCAATAAATCTTAACTATGAAAGTGACTGTATGATGATTCTGTGAGCCTTTGTTGTAATGAGTCACCAAACCTGTGGATCATGTCAAAGCCCCCAAAACAGGAACTTTTAATATTCTAACTGTTTCTCAGTGATCTTGGCAAAAGTTACATATTAATATTCATTATAACTTTTAAATTCTAATTCATAACATCTGTAAAATAGAGGTCCTTTTATCCAGAACCTTTAATGGAACTAGGGGCAGAAAGAAAGTAAATTTTATGAAATTATGGGTTTTTACCACAGAATTGAACAGTACTATGACTCTATGATATCATGTTGAAGTCTCCTTATGAGCTAATATTTACTGAAGAGTCGCTACGTCTGACCATTGCACTGTGAACTGGGAAGATAATGGTTAATAAACTGACTTGGCTGCAGCTGCCACTTCTCAATGGAATTCAGGTTTGGGCATAATTCACATTACATAGTAAGCTTAAAATTAAAAAACTCATAGATGGCATGACGGAAAACCAACAGACTTATGAGACAAACTTTATGTTACCTGCTAATTTGGATGTTAAAAGAAAGCTTATTTTGGAGAATTATAATTGAAGTATTAAGAGCCACAAAATGACAAGATAGCCATTAGACATGTTGGTCTGCTCCCGTGTATGGAATGCATTGGCTGTGTGATTCGTGTTTCCATTGTGTTATATTTGTTGTGTTATGTGTGATATCACTATTTAGAGTTAAATTAGAAAGAAAAAAAGCATTAAAAAATCCATTATGAAAAGTAATTCCCATTTATTGGGTGAATTAAAGAACACTTGGGGCCTGGTGTAGAGAGTTAGGGGAATTTATTGATGAGACTTGAAAATGCAATAATTAGTACATTTTAAGCTAGTTACTGGGAACATTACAACTTGTGTAACTTTTTGTCCTTCCTGTAAATTTGACATGCCCTCATGTTTTTAACTTCAGGACAAGCCTTGGGAGGAAAATCTTCAGTGTTGTCAGGCTAGAAAAGGAAAAATGAAATGTGCAACATTGCCAAGTTTATCTATTATGAAATACAGAACATGTACTCACAGATTTTCAGAATTCAGATGTTGAATGTGTCCTTCACATTTGGCTACATGGTAATAGTAGGAGCAGTATTACATTTTTTAGATGTGTTGTGGTTAGTTTTGTAATTATTTCATACATTATTTGTCTTTTGAACATAAATGAATAAATACATTTAAGTTTTGGAAATAAAATATACTACTGTGTCAAATGAATTAGTTCATGAAAAATAACCTTTTTAATTCCCACAGCATTCTTTACTTCTGTATGCATAGTAAAATATGTATTTCTGAAGCTCATCCTTGGAAAACTAATTTACCATATATGTGAAAAGAATTTACATTACAAAATTCTCTCAGATTCACATTTGATGTAGGTGGACTTACAACTGCGAATTAAGAATGGAGTGTATATCAGTATCTTTATAGCCACAAGTGTAGTCATAACCCATCCCTACACTGAGATTTATTCCTTCTTGACTCACTAATGCTTGGCTTTGGGATATGGGCCAGTTGTAGAGCTTGCTTGCTTTCATATTACTTATATGAAATGGGGATAAAACTAGTGCCTTTAATCATAAAGCTGCTCCAAACGAAATGCCAACAGCAACAGGAAACAGCAGAGGGACACAGGAAACTTCTGAAAGTAATGGAAATGTTTACTATCATGATTATAGTGACACAAACAGAGTATATTCATGCATCTAAACTCACCAGACTGTACAGATTATGTACACATTAATTGCATCCAGTTTTGGGGCTAGTTATATTTTAGTAAAACTGGGGGAAAACTCCCAAAATATTCCTTCATTGTTTAGCATAAAACATTCTTATGATGGTCTATCAATCCAGTAAAAAATTAGAGATGTCAGAACAATATGTTTAGTAGAAAAGTATGGTGAAATGGAATTTTGTAATATCACATGATAGATTAGCTTAATATAATATGTATAATGCATATAATCAAAAGCTATCTATTTAACCAGTATTTTAATAACTAGTAATGATGTGAGTCTTCGACCATCCTCTTAGTTTTGCTGTGAATCTAAAACTGCTTCAAAAAATAGTCTGATTTGAGTCATTCGAGATGTTAATCAATCCATTTTTATTTTTAAAAAGTCACATCACCCTTTAATCCCCCATAAATTTATCAGTACATAATAAATTATTATCCAAACAAATTTTGGTGAAAATATTTTTTAAAAATGAACTTTAAGCACATATAAAGGATCTCTGAAGGACCCTAAGCTTCAGTATATGTTATTGATGATGATGATGATGATGATGATGGTGATACTCTCATCAAATAGCAAACATATACTCTCAGTATCTTGGAACACAGTTTCCTTAACTTTCTGTTTGCCTTCTTGAGTTATTCTAGTGAAGTTCCTTAAATTTTTTATATGTCCATTCTCTCCTTGAACTGGAAACTAAATCAGACTTCATAGAAAAATTGTGCAGAATTAAAAGTGTAAATTATTGCTTTTCTTATTTTTATTTAAGAGGTTTTCAAACATTTATTTATTCAATAAATATGCTTTGAGTATCATGATAGTTACCATAAAGAGTGTTTAAATTCATTTGAATTTGTTCATCTGTTAATTTGTATTTTTTAATATAGTAAGTACGTTTGTAATGGATTGATGTGTCTTGAGACAAGTGCCTTTGTGTGACTCCTTCAGTGTATTTAATTTACTCATCTGTTAATTCAGTCATCTGTTAATCTTTATCATTAATTCCATATATATTTTCCCAATACATACTATATGCTATAGTATTTATATAGAGTAGATTAAAAAGTTTGTTAAGTGTACAGTGGATAACCTGTTCTTTTCTGTGTTGTGTGGCACTAATCTTGGTTTTCCACACTTAAGCATTTCCCTTTATTGTTACTCAACTGTGCATATGCAAGATATAATTCATTATGTTTTATGTTCATATACATTTTTGCCTCAGCATATGCATTTGAATCACAAATTTATATTAGGGCTATTTCAAGAAAAGTTGCAGATGATATCTAATAAGGAAAATGTGTATATACCAGAAGCATAGTCTTCGGATAGACATTATCTCTATTTACTAATCAACTAGTGAGTTATATGGTGCCAATTACAGTATGGTAGTGGGTTGTTAATTCCTTAGCTCTTAAGTGTCATTGGAGCTACTTCATGTATTTCACTATATTCAGGTTAGCTAGGGGTGTGTGCTGTGTAACAAAACCAGAGAAACAACCTGTCTAAAATCTTCATACAGACTGCTGTTTACCAGACCCCACCCCCTTGTCAGGGCACTAGATCTTTAAATACTAGAGCAGCCTACTGCTCACTTCAGATCTGTGCATATCACTATATGAGATTTCTTTAATTTGGGATTTTAGGAAGGCATACTTTGGAATAGCTATGTAATTCATTATAAGTATATTATTAAATACTCCCATGTGCTGAAAGTTTTATATTAACCTGTTCCCTCATAGGAAGTTTAATTAACATTAAAAAAAACCACACTAGCACTTTTTAAAAATGCCTCTTCAAGAGCATTAAAGATAAAACTTGCAATCCTCATGAAAAATGTATTAAATATATACAACTCTATATGAGTTAGTCCTTTTTAGTTTTACCTTATGTTTAAAAGGGATTATAATATAAATATTACAGAATTTGAATTGTGATGTGATAATGAAAAACAGATTGAATGCAACCAACCTGCAGAACGGTGTCCTGCAGTTGTTGCTGAAGTGCACATTGATCTCTGTGATGCAGCTTGACTGCCCTCTTCAGGCTGCATGCGAATAGATTAGAGCAGCTTGTGAGGTTCCCTGCATTCTCAAGAGTAGGCCATTACTATTCCAAGGAGCCACCAGAACGAAGTATTTTTTGGGTAATAATGTTGGAAATGTAATTATTTGATTTAAGTGTTTGGAGCATTGTGGTTTTTCATTGTGGTGTGGTCAGAAGTGTGCTAAGAAGCACTAGAAAGTCTTCCTTTGCTCCTTAGTCCAGAGACAGAAGCACGGAGTGAGCCACTGAGATTCTGTCCATGTGTTCTGTCAAATTTCCTCTAGCCTGTACAAAACAGTATTAAGAAGTTTGGACTATGGGGAACAACCTTATGGGCAATGGGGTAAGAGCGGAGAAAAAAGGTCTTTGTTATAGAGGCACCTTTTTTTCTAATGAATTTTATCACTGTGGTATCTGACTGTAGTCATCTTTAATACTAAATTACGTATTTCTTGACTTCATTGAATTATTTTTAATGACAGATTTGTTTACTCCTTCTCCTCCTACAGAATTACATATAACAGAGGAAAGCCTTTTTTGTTGTTGTTTTGGTTTGATCAGTGTTAAATTTTCTCAGAATGTTCTGTATGAGTTGCTTTGGCTTTTGCAGAATTGCTTATTTAAGCTAGACATAGTCATAAGTAGGTGGCCTACAGAATTTGGCCGGATGCTCTGCCTCTCTAAGAACCAAAGGGAGAATATGCACAAAGGAGATCCTGTCTTTATTTTCTAATAATCTTCCTTCCAGACCACTATAATATAATTTATTTTAATATTAACTGGATTCCAAACATGTATTTCTTCTTCCTCTAATCTTTTATACATGAGATTCCCTGATACAATGTTTCTACATAGTATTTTTCATAATAACTTCCTTAAACAAAAACATTTGAAGTTGTTCATTGTTTGCAGAATAAAGGCATGGCTGTGTTTATTTTTCTTTCTATTCAGTTTTCTTAAATGAAGCTTGTACTCTGTTAAGCATGTAAGAAATACTTGAGACTCAATCTCCATTAAAACTGTTACCTACTGTTTTACCTGTTCTTTCTGATCTATCGTAGTTTTAGTTCAACCAGACTAATCTCTGTTATTTGCAGATTTTTGAACATTCAGCCTTAGCCTCAGGCTACTATGACCTCATCAGCTCTTCATTCTAACCAGTACGTATAGTCTATTTTAAAAAATGTATGTGTCTTTAAAAACAATTGCATCAGACTTTTGTTTGTTACTCTTTTTCCTTGCTAAAACACAATACTAGACACCCAAAACTAAAGGGGGAAGGGTTTGTTTGGTGTACTGTTCATAGAATATTTAGTCCATAAAGCAGGATAGCAGAGGGACAACAGCTCGTGGTGGTAGAAGGCTGCGTAAACGAGAGACCATACCCCATTTTCCTGCCCCTTTTATCTTACTCAGCCTACGTAGTGTGTAGATGTCACACCTTTAATCTTCATACTCTCCAGCCTAGCACTGACCTCAAATCACACACTCTAGATCCAGCCACCTCTGAAATAGTCTCGCTTCATTCACTTAGGGGACATAAACACAGCCATGACAAGAGTACATGTCTGTTCTTTCCTCCCACACATTTGAAATACACTTCTTTGTTACTGCAACATTTACTAAAATGTTCAATATAAATATTGGGGATTAAGAATTTGAATTCTGTATTTGCTTATGAAGTTGGCATATTACCGTCATGATATAGCAGCACCGGGCATTCCAGCCTTTTGAATCATGAACATTATAATTTTACCAAATGGTATATATTTGTCTTACTATCCAGGATTACAATCTCTTTTTATTTTCCCCAAGCACCTACAGGGACATAAATTTAAATAAGCTTTAGGTCCAATTCTATAATTGAGAATATTTAATGGGCTAATTTACTTGTAAGGTATTTATTAAATATTGATAAGTAAGGAAAGTATATTATTTATCATGACTATCAGCCAAACTATTAAAGTACTTACTGTATGCCTCATCTTACTGGATAACCACTAAGAACAAGGAGAACAGATGCATGCATAAAGTAAGCAGGGCTGCCCAGTAGCAGGCAATATCTCTGTGCTTTAGGTAGTCACATCAGCGAATACTTGAAATGGCTTGCAAAGCAGTGGTAGTTTGAGTGAGCTTTGCAAGAAGGGGAGGTTATTGTAGGCAAAGTATTTAATACATGCCGTAAGACTGTTTTCCTATGGTCTTTATTATATCTTCTATATATTTCTCATTTCGTTGATTCCTTACAATATATTCTCTTCATCCTCATTTGTAATGAGATTCCTCTTGTAATTTGTAGTGGCTGCTTCCTGGCTTCACAGTTAGAGCATATCTTTGTTTTCTCTCGCTTTCAGTGTTTTGGTTGTAGTGTCATGTTTTTCATTATTTCACTTATCTCACTCTTCCTATTAGTTTTATGATGAAGTGCTTCCCTGAGCAAATGTAATGGAGGTAAATTTCAGATTCCTTCATATTTTGAGAACATGTTTATTTCAGACTTGGTTGTTTTGCCTAGTGTAGAATCCTAAATAGAAACTGTCTCCTCAAAACTCTCAAGGTCTTGTTCTGTTTGCCAGTGATTGTTGTCCATAATGACCGACCCAATCTGATCTTGTTATTTGTCTTTGTCACAAAATGTTGTTTTTTCTGTGAAAACTTTTCAGATCTTCTTTATGGTGTTGATCTCTTCTCCTTCCTCTTACTTACCGAGAACCTGGATACTCTCCTTAATTGAATTATTTTTAGAAATGTTTCTTTTTTGCATTTTGTTTTAGATTTTTTGTTTGTTGTTCAAAACAATAGCTATGTTAAAATATTTAAAATTATTATAGTATATATTTATGTATTATATACATATATTTATACACTATATATTATAACAATATATTATTATATAATATATTATATAAATGTATATTTATATATTATAGTATATATTTGTAAGTACAGTGTGGTATTCTGATGTATGTATTATTGTGTATTGATGAACTCAAACATAAAGTGACATCATCTCAAGCATCTATCATTTATTTGTGATGAAAGCCCTGAGAATTTTTCCTTCTAGCTATTTTACACTGTATGATGAAAGACAGTTAATTGTACCCACTTTCTGGACACCAGAACATCACTACTTATTTCACTTGTTGAGGGTGGGGGGACTCTTCACCCTCTGAGTGGACATTCCCATCTCCTCCAGTTTCTCACAACCGTGACTTTGCCTCCTTATTCCTGAGTTTGTTTTTTTCTTTTTAATCTACAGATGAGTGAAACCATGCAGTAACATCCTTCTTATGATTGTCTTACGCCACTCAGTATGATGACAAGTTCATCCACATTGCTACAAATGTCAAGATTTTGTCCCTTAAAGGAAAAAAAAAAAAACCCTCACGCCGGGTATTTAGCTCAGTGGTTCTTATGACTGTCTTGCAAATACAAGGACCCAGGTCCCATCCCTGGTAGCCACATACAACAATAAGGCTGTGGAGACTCCCACCCACCAGCAATCAGAACTACATACCACAGTGCCGGGCGTGGTGGCTCAAGCCGGTAATCCCAGCACTTGGGAGACAGAGGCAGGAGGATTTCCCTGAGTTCAAGGCTGAGCTAGGACCAGACTGAACTACAAAAGGGAGACCCTGTCTTAAAAACAAACAAACAAACAAACAAAAAAACCTGAATGTACCATACTGTGTATCATTTACTACATTTTATTTGTATTTCTTTCCATCCGTGTACATAATGTAAGGACTATTAAATACAGTGCTATAATAAATAGTGGAAGTACAAGTATCTTTTTGATATACCGATTTCATTTCCATTGGATAAGTAACCCAGTAGTGGGTTCTTAGATTATACACTAGTTGTATATCTGGTTTTTGCGTAATCTCTATACTCTTTTTCCAAACTTCTCTGTTGTCTCTTCATTTTATTTCCATTTCTATGTAGACACAGCTTTTTAGTTTTTTTCTTTTATTTGTTACCTATGCATTTAGACTGTTTGAAAGTATATTTATTGGATTATATTTCTAAATTAGTTTATTTCCGTTATTATTAGTATTATTTTTTTATTTTTTAATTCAAATATTTATTATTATCGATAATTGTTTGGAAGCTATTGAACGATGCCCTCTTCATGGGCCCTTAGGGTCCTCCATCTTCCACCTGCATGTGGCAAGAATGCAAAGTAGCCCTGTATCTGGTGACACAGCCGTTAGCTTCTTTGTGTTGGCTTCCATGGAGTGCCCTGTGTGACAGTTTGTGAAACTTAGAGACAGAGGGAGCAAGTGCCAAGAAAAAGGAAGTAAGATGCTCTCTGTCTCTGACCCAACAGCATTGTTTTTCACCAAAATTTATGTATTATTAACAGATTAGCTTGTTAGACTGTAGGATAAAATTTCCAAACCTATGTAGTTTTTGACAAATGATGTCTTTTCCTACTTTTTCTAATTGTTCTAGTTTTTTTGTGTTTTTTTTTTTTTTTAAGTTTAAGTTTTGGCTTTTCTGATATCACATTTTATTTGGAAATTCTTATTTTTGATTAATTTTTAAAACTAAAAATAACTCAGTGATTTTTCAAAATCAAGTTTTCTTTATATATATGGTGATTTATTTGCTAGTTTAATCATTAAATAATGGGAGGCCTAAATATTGGAATTAGTTTGCATATATAATTGGTATAAAGAAGTTTGGTTATGATCCTTACGTTTAGCTATGTTTCTTATCTCCAGTGTCTGCTGCTTCTGAATTTAGTGTATTTCTTCACTTCGTACTGTGCTGCATTTGCCTCTGAGATTTTAGCTTTATTTACTAAAGCTATTTTACCAGCTGTTTTCTAAGTATTTCTTGCAATTTTTTATCTACTGGCAATCGAAGTCTTTGTTATTGTGGCATCTTACCTATTTATTTCTTTAGCTGCTTTTTCAGGGAAAGGAAGAAATAAACTCCTGGGAATAGTGAAGTATAAGGAATAAGCACTCTTACTGTTCTTATTCTTTAATGTTTCAGCAATAACTTGTTACTTAATGTTTCTAATACTGTGTTTATGTACTTCCAGAATTGTCAGTTTTCTACTTTTGCTCTCTCCTTGCATTGAAATGTAAAGCATTATCATCTGGAAAATCAGCAAAATATCCAATAAGCATAAGTTCAATATAGGAATAAATATTAAATTAGAGGAAGGTTTGTAGCATGTGGTTTATCAACCCAGAGAAATTTGTGGTTACTTTTAAGTTTGAATGTACAGGCATTTTTAGGTAAAAGGGATACATAAATGTGCAGTATAACTGTATTCACAACTTGAAATGTTACATTTTTGCTGTTACATAAAACTAGATTGCAATTATTCTTTAAAATTGCTTAAAAATTCCTCTATGTCTTCTAGTAGGAATTACTGGAAGATTTCACTTAGGTGCATAGATAATGCCACAAATCATTTTTATCTCCTAGAACAAAACTAGCAAACTTTTTAAAGAGCCAGGGCAGGCTTGTGCTTCATGCTGTTGCTATTGGAATAGCTCCCCTGTGCTGTTAGCACAGCCGTCAGTTATGTAAAGGACCTACTGGGGCTGTATTATAATAAAACTATTTATGAACAACAAAATTAGAGTTTTATATCATTGTATGTCATATTATTTCTTCGTTTTTAGATGTTTTTATCACTTTCAGTTTGCAGTGTGCACAAATATTATTTGCAGTGTGTACAAAATTCTTACCCTAGAATTACTTGTTTTAGTAATGGATTTGTTAATTGAATACTGATATTTTATGTTTTGTCTTTTCAGGCAAGCTAATGAAGAATATCAAATACTGGCTAACTCTTGGCGCTATTCATCTGCTTTTTGTAACAAACTGTTTTTCAGTATGGTGGATTATGATGAGGGAACGGATGTTTTTCAGCAGGTAAAAATAGCCATGTTTTATTTTGGTAATACATCCTCAGGTTGGTTATGATGAATGTGTTTCTGTCAGTTAAAAATACGATATTGATAAATTCATAAATAGTTAATACATTCTGAAGTATAAAATCATTTCTAGTTCATTTTCTCTCAAGCTTTGTGTACTTCTTTCCATTACTGAGTTCAGTAAAAGCATTCAGTCTTAAACATATTATAGAGGAAATACATTTCTTCAACATACAGAAGCCATTTACATACATTAGTCTTTATTGCTATATAATTATACATGGTTGAGGAGGTATTTAGCACACATTTATGATATTTATATATAACTTATTCTGTTTTATTTCACTTTTGTTTCTCAATTGTTGCAGATAGTAGAGATACATTTATTTAGAAATGTTTTCTGTATGATATGGGTTGCCTATAGCCCCACTAAATTCATATGTTAAAGTTATAAAACACAGTGTGACTGCACTTGGAGATAGGTCACTTCAGGAGATAGTTGAGGCTAAGTGCAGTCATGAAGGTTACAGCCCAGTACAGAAGTGCTGACGGCCTCATCAGAAGAAGAAGAAGAAGAAGAAATGCTAGGAGTGCCTGTGCATGGAGAAATAGTATCACTTGCAGGCTCGGAAGAAACCAGCTCTGCCAAAACCCAACTCTGCTAGCACCATGGTCTTGAACATCTGATCTCTAGAAGTGCTAGAAAATACATTGTTGTATAAGCACCTCAGACTTTTGTGGTAACCTGAGAAGACTGTGATTTATAGGGTTCTCTATAGACAAAGAATTGGGTTTTGGCCCAAGGGTCTAGTTGTTGATAGTGTTATGGTTGTGTCATCATCCTGACTAAAACTGAGTGTTTGTGATCAGGACACTGTTATGAGTGTTTCAGATTATTTTTTCATTTATCTTCATAATAATCAAATGAGAGATTGTTACTGTCTCCGTTTCCCAGATAAGAAAGTGAATGTGTGGGGATACTGTCACTTATACAGAGTTATAGGATTAAATGGAATGTATAGCTAGAATTATTACTCAGCTGTTTCACTCTCTTTTCTTTAGCTCATAGTAATGCTATTATCCTACAGTTATTTTTTTTTAATATTTTGCATCTTGTCAGTCTCTTTCAATAGTAAATTTTATTACATTACCTAGCGTTGATTGATTTGACTATATTGGCCCATTTCATTTTTCTCATGTTTGACATTCATTTTCATAATGCTGTCGTGGAATAGAATTTGGTTTTTACTGCTGATAGTAAGTGGGCCATCAGTGAATATTTTTACTAACTTAATTCCAGATTTATTCATCTTTGCTAATTCCTATTTCAAAGAAATAAATTTTCGTTTTTTACCTTTAGTACATTTTTTCTATTAGAAGCCCTTACTTATTTCTTACCTGATGAATTTATTGTAAATAAAACAGTAGGTATCTAGTCATGTTTTTAATGTTTCTTTGTATACTTGTACTTATTTAGCAAATATCATTTAGTATTTCCTTGAGGCAGAAATAAATTGGTAGGAAAAAATACATAGTTTTTCTTTATAGGCAGCTTGCAGAACAGCATATACTATTAAAGAAAAGAATAAATAAATATATAACTTCAAATTAACTAATAAAGGAAGATCACAGTAATAAAGAACCAAATATTTCAGGTGATTTTGGTTTCTATGACTTTCAGTATAATGGATTTCAGAAGTAATCAGAGGGAAAATTTACCCATTACATACTTGAATCCATCCCTCCACATTGGCCAGGAGCCACACACATCCAACCTGAGTACTGGGGTGGACTTTAACCTCATATGTCTGTTCTCTCCAGGCCTGTGAACTGAATGCAGAGATGTGTGTGTGTTAGTTTGCTTTTTATTATAATTATTATTTGTTTTCACAAATAAATACCTTTTCTCCTGTTTTTTATTAAAATCTCTCATCTGTTTTTAAGCAGATAAATCATATTTATTGTAAACATTCATCTTTTTTTAGCCTCTCAGTGCTGTAAGATCATAGGTAGAAAACTGTATCTAAGCCATGGTGTCACTGTTGGGAAAGCGTTTGTTTTGTTTTTTGTGGATCGCCAGCAAATTTCAGAGGATGTGCTTGATTTCAATGAGAGGTCAGCTCTAGCTCTATTTGAAAAATATAGGCCACATCTAGTCAGAGCAGTTTCTTACAATAGCTATGAATTTTTAAATGAAATTTTTCTGGCAGCTAATTCAAATTTAAAACAAGAACAACTTTGTGGAGGAAAATTACTCCTGGGTTTCTGCTGTTCTTCTGACTGTAGGTTGTCTATTTATAACTACGTACATGTACAAAGTTAGATATAATGGTAGAGTTTTTTTATATGCATTAGACGTTATAAAAAATTCTTCATAGTTATGAGAATTGACGTCAAGATAGTTTTTAATTGAAGTTTCCTCAGGTTAATTTTGATTCAGCAGAATTCCTAATATAGATCTGCTTTGTCTTTTTAAAAACCTCGCCCCTGGCTTAGCAATAAGAGTTTTCATTTCAAAATGCAGAAATGCATAAAAGTTATAGCACTTAATGATTTTTTATGAAGAATTACCATTTGCAAAACTGGAGAAGTATGTATTTTGCTCCTCTTGTATATTCCTTCCCACTGAGTCATATTTTGTTGGAATGTTCTCTTGGAACTGATGTTCACCACCAGAGTCAGCAGTACAACAGTTTCTGAGGGCAATATTAATACAGAGGGTAGAAACTTACAGATTTTAGTTGGGTGAGACGTCGGGAAAGTAAGTTCAATTATATATATGTAATTCTCATGGAAATTGTGAGACCCAGTGTCTGATTTGATAGCAAATGTGGATGCTGAAAGGGGTTTTGGACAAGAAACCCATCTCTGGTTGTAGCCACAGGAAATATGCACGTTGTAATGAAGAGAAAGTCTTTGAATTATCTCACAGTTTAAAACTCTGCAAATGTAGAATGTTAGGTTTTGATGAGGTCTCATGATTGCCAGATGAGGGAGACTTCCTGCCTTAGAATCTTATATTTATATTTTTCATGTGTCCTCTTGTGCAGCTATGAACAAATTCTAGAGTAGATAATGCACAAGGAATTGGTAACTGGAATTTTTTATTTTTTTCAGTTTAACTGACATTACTAAATGTCCACTATGTGCATACCCACTATTGGGAAATGAACATAGTAGACTCTTGATTTAGAGAAACACATATGTGTGGGTGAGATAGATGTGTGATATGATATTATATGTCATATCTGTGTCCTCTATCATATGGTAGAAACATGTTTTTATAATTTGATATTACAATCTACTTGTTCAAATTTTTTTTTTTTTTAGGTTTTTTGAGACAGGGTCTCGCTTTGTGGTTCAGGCTGGCCCTGAGCTCAGCCTCAAACTCACATCACAGCAATCCTCCTGCCTCTGCCTCCCTAGTGCTGGGATTACAGGCGTGAGCCACCACGCCCCGCACTGTGGTATGTGGTACTAGTTGCTGCTGGGTGTGGGTCTCCACACCCAGTGTTGTTATGTGGTTACCGGGGAATCGAACCCGGGCCCTTGTGCTTGCAAGACAGGCGCTGGAACCACTGAGCTAACTCCCCCGGCCCCAAAATATTTATAGAAATTTTGTGCCTTTTTTTTTTTGTACAAAAAGAATTCTGAAAGTATCAGGTATAGTGCTAATGAGCTCTGCAGACTGAGAAAACTTGAGGCTACATTGTAAGTTTACTTCTCCATAGCTGTGTGACCTTTGTGAAGTACTAATCTCCCTGTCTCTGTCTTGTCTTCTGTATGAGAGGTACAATTATGTAGTATCTTTTTCATAGGACTCTTGAGATTAAAATGAGGTCCTAATGTGTGTAAATGTCTAGCTCTATGCCTGATGTATCAATGTCTATTAAATAGTTATTACAGCAGTAAAATTTTAACAGTAATACTGGCATATAGTCTCCCTACACCCACATAACAAAACCTTATTTTTGCGTAAGTTTGTTAAATATCAGTTGGTGGAGAGTAAAAAAGATAGGGCACAGGAATAGCCAAAAAGAAACAAGGCAAAAGAGTACTCTGAGTATCCATTTGGCAAGAGCATTGCTCAAGTAAGGTCTTTGTGCTATTGCAACTGAATACCTGAAATGTGGTCATTTATAATGAACAGAAGTATGTTGGTGTGCAGCTGTGGTGGACAGGAAGTGTAGTATCAAGCTTGCAACACTTGTCAAGGGCTTCGTCATCACATTGTGAAAAACAGCAAAAGAGAAGCAAGAGTGGCTGGATTCCCCCTTCATGAGGGCTGATTACCTGTGAGGTGGGGATTTCTAAGTCTGAGGGTGGAGCCCCTCTGGGCTAGTCACTTTTGTGAAGGTCTCCTATCATAGTACAAGTATACTGGGGATTTGTTGTCAGTTTGAGTTTTGAAGGGACAGATATTCAACCATGGTTCACATGGGGCAATCATCAGTCTTTTTTTTTTTAGATAAGCTTTCACTGACCCAGGCTGACCTCAAACCCATAGCTGTCCTTCTGCCTCGACCTCCTGAGGGCTGGGATTACAGGCCTACTCCGCTACATCCTGCTCAGTCATCAGTCTTTACTGAAAAACACCTATGTAAATAACATTGATATAAATATTAAAATTTCACTTACATTTGCAATATAAAGTAATGGGAAATATTTAATATACATATTTTTAAAAATATTTGGCTCATCTGTGCTGAACTGTATAAAACTTTACAAAGTGATGTGGAGCTTCCCCACAAGTATGACAGCTCTAGTCAGGTTCATTTTTAGGGTAGAAGCTACTTTAGTTTTCACTATAAACTGTGTTGTTATGAATAGCTAAGCTTTTCCACTATAACCCTAACTTGATGTCAGCTGTTATCTAATGTATGTTACATGAGTTCAGCTTCATTCTCACTAGGGAACACTGATCTGCATTGCAGATGAAAAGTCAAATATGTCTCAACCTTACAATTTAAAATGCTTTAAATTAATTCTG